>SKCR01009066.1:0-44977 GCA_019454045.1 Zanthoxylum bungeanum
TTAAATGCTAAATACATGTCTTTGCAAATTTCTTATTTTCAACTCAATAACACCATACATGTATATGTATCATGTTGTCATACGCTAGTATCTTACAAATTATTTTCCTATGTAACCATATAATACACACGGGCATCAATCATAATCACATAGATGTAATCATGATACAAAATACCATACATACAACATCAATCATATATCCATATAATGTAATCATGCTATCATGCTTCAATGTTAACTATATGCATCTCATATATTAACCACAATGTATGACTTATATGTTTATTTATAAGCTATACTGATATTTAATTAGCCATATCTTTGGAAAATACATTTTGAAAAACCTTTTCTGAAAAACTGCTTTCTGAAAACTCTTTCTGAAACTTTGTTTGAAATTTTTTTAATAAAACTAATCTTTCTAAAATCATGCTTTGAATCTCTGGTTTCTGGAAATTATTTCTAAAATCTTGTTTCTGAAAACTGTTTACTAAGAATCTGAAAACTGAAAACTCTTTCTTGTACTTCTCTCTAAATCGCTTTCTAAACTCTTTTTCTGAAAATTGAAATCTGAAATCCTATTTCTGAAAATCAAAATCTGAATTGTGCATCTCCGCCCGTAGGCGCATCTCCGCCCGTTGGCGCATCTCGCCTAGGAATGTCCATCTGAGCGCTGAGGATCTAGGGGCGTCCCCCCAGTCCTCCACATGTGCACATGTATATAAATCCGTCAATTCCAACAATGTACAACTGGGATGGGTCAAATCCAAAATCCCGAATCCATATGATATCCGTAAATTCCCCTGAATCTCAATTACATACTGGAGTGAGTTTTCCCTCATGCCCCGAAAAAAACATAAAATCATACTGAAATCTTTAAAAAACTGTAAAAACATTTCCTGAAATACGATTCTTTCAACAGTATTTGAAACTCTCTTTAAAACCCTTTTGGATTCAAACCACTCTTAATTCATACTCAACATAATGCACCAATATGCACATGCTTTTTATGCTTCCCCTTATCCTAGCCCTACTTTAGTATATACTAAATCCATACTATCATATAATCCTTACCACTTCCGACAACACCACACACATAGGTAAATTGTGATTGAAAAATAAATAAATATACTAATTTACATACATGAGCATATAATTAAAAGATCATCTTAAACATATATTGATGACATGTGATCTATAAGAATAAATGGATTGTTAGAACAAAGAAATATTTAATGAACTTATAAGAATTATGAACCAGATTTTCCAGGTTTTTGGGCCAGACTTTGGAAGACTTTGAATTTTGCTGGGAGCAATGGTAAGGAATTTGGACTTGAAATTTTTATGGATGAATCCCCTATGAGTCTACTATATTCCAAATTTTACGGATCCTGATTTGATTCCCGGAACTCATTAAACAAAATGATTTCTACCAGCTGTTCCGCAGGGACCAGATTAGATCAGTCCCTGCTGATCACTCCACTTCGAAACTCTGCCAAAAATTCTTATTATTAAGTCCAATGGTTCTGAATTTTTTATATGTCAGGCTCCATGTGTCTAGTTTATTTTGGCGCTGATGGCTCATCATTGGACACCCGAAACACATTTTAAAAAAAAAAATCAAAAACGAGCTTAGGTCATCAGGTTGTAGGTGCAGACTTTACTGCCGATCAGTTGACTTTGGAGATTTTTCTACATTAGCATCTTAAGTCCAAAAATCTGATTTTTGGATATGTTACTCAATTGTGTCTATTTTACTCAGAACTTTACGGCTTGTCAATCGAAGATCTAAAACTCAAGTTATAAATCCAAAATGTGACCTGTCCAGAATGCTAGTGTCTTTACTCAGCTATGTTATACTTAAAATTCAAAATTTATGTCTTATACCATACCATTGTCTAAAAATCGGTTCGAGGCGGCGCCTCAAGGCGCGCCTCGACAGCATCGCTGCCTCGAGGCTACCGCCCTCGAACCAGAAATGAGAATAGCCGCCTCCGTCGATTGAGGCGGCCCGCCTCGCCGAATTTGTCGTCGAGGCGTCCGAATTAGGAGAGGCGGCCATTTCTCAATTTCCTCTTTAATAAAAAAAAAAACAGAAACGTTTTAACTTCCTATTTTACCTGAAATAGAGTTATAAATAAACAAGACCTCTGTTGAAAGGTTGAATACTAACCCTACATCTCCTTCATCTTCGATTTTTCTTCTAGTCGCTTATCAAGGTACACGGCTTCTCTTTCGTTTTGTTCTTCCTTTTTCTATCAACACAGACTCTTCCTTTTTTGAAAGTTGAATCATGTATCCAGGCTTTTACTCCTGTTTCTTCTTATTTTATGGTTATTTATATCATTGTTTATTTATTTATTCTTTTCTATTGATGCATGTGCAGCCACTATTCCTTCTTACTTTATTATTATTTATATCATTATTTATTTATTTATTCTTTTCTAAACTTAATGCATGTGTAGCCCCTGTTTCTTTTTATTTATATTTATTTTATATCATGTTTATGTATTTATCATTACTAAGTGCTCACTGCCCCAGCCACTATTGAAGTAAAAAAGTTAAGGTGATGACATGTTCAACCACTGTTCATTTGTAACCATTTTTTTCATGAACTGATTTGGTTATGTTTTATTTTATTTAATTTGGATAGATGATTTTGTATTGTGAATGATTTTGATTTTGACAATATTATGAATTTATGATTTTATTTTATATATTTATTTTTTTATTCCTATATTTGGATTGAGGCTACCGCCTCGAGGCTGACCGCCTCACCTCACACAAGTCGCCGCCTCGCACCGCATACCGAGTTTTCGAACATTGACCATACTCACTATTTCTAAAGACCAAACAAAGAGCATTAGTAAAAAAAATAATCAACATACCTTCCACGTTTAAAACAAATTAACAAACAGCTCACCCTAGCATCAACCAAATCTTAATTCTTAGTTTCCAGCTTTAATCATCAAATTCACTTTCATATGACAACACACAGAAACCTTAACACTAACCAGTAATTGAATCATACCACTACCAAATCTACTGCTTCGCTCTCCTCTATCTCTACTGTTACCATATCTGTTTCTTCTTTCTCCACTACACTACTGCTACTGCCATTACTACAAATACCGTTTCTATTCCTACTATCTTCATTACCTTCATTTATTTTTTGCTACTACTGTTGAACACATACATATATACATATTTTCAGAATTTCATTTTAACTTAATTCCAAATTTCAATACAACACATATATACATGTTCAAAACATCGATTCATCCTATAGTCAATTTCTCCCCAATTTCTAGGTTCATGCCAAAATTTCCAGATTTTACAATTCTTTTAATATTGTTAACTTCTCCAATATAAACACAAAACAAAATCTAGATTACCTTTAATACGTATCCAATTCATTATCTCACCCAAATTACGAAATTTACCCAAAAACCCCTAGATCATCAATTTCAATCAAGACTCAAGATTATCATCACATAGTGTACTTACTTCTACCTCCAGGCATGAAATTGGAACTCCAAAGTCGGAATCCCTTTTCTTCTTCTTCTTCTTCTTCCTTTGTTACCTCACGCCTGCTACTTCTCTGGTCAACTTCGGCTTCTCTTTCGCTGTTTCTGCTTTCAGTCTCTGCTCAGCCTCTGCTCAACCTCTGCTCGCTGATCCAAACGTCGTGAGCTCGCCAGAGATTCGTCGGCGATCAGGGCTAGCCAACATCACGGAGTTCCTCCTCCCTCATGGTCTCTCTCTCTCTCTCGGTCTCTCCTACCTCTCTCGATTCTTCTCTCTGTTCTGCTTCTTACCGTGACTTTGTGTGTGTGTGTCCAATTCTCGTGTGTGTGTATATGTTAATTTTGTGTGTCACACACGTGTGTATTGCAAAGTGTGTGTAGAGAAATTATAGTTTTTATTTGTATTTGGTGACAAATTTCAATTTGGTCCCTTAATTATAATTATTGCCTTATAATTAATTTCTCTATAAAAGTCCCCATTATACACTAAAATTTATTTCGTGTTTGGACGCGGCCTCACGCGCGGAAAATAAAATTCACGCAACTCACTATAATAACCCGGGATGTTACATGATTCGAGGACGAATCCTATTTAAGGGGGAGAATTTGTAACACCCTGGTAATCCCGACGACTATTAAGTTAGGGATGGCATAACACATGATGTGAATCATTTTCAAGTATGTACGTGCTCATGAAATGACTTTTCGGACATTCGATAAATTCCTCGCAATTCCAATACGTAATTCATTCCAAGATTTAAATCCGGACAACCCATGGTATGTAAGCCGTAACATTTTCATACGAACTCCAATTTTATGAACTTTATATTGTCGAAATCTAAGACCGAGACCTATAACTTTGCATTTGAATATTGTCCATTTTGGGTCAATATCAGGTTTGGATTAAAAGAAGATAGGGATTCTAGAGTATCTGGGTGAACTGACATATCCTACGACATCACTTCACTAGTTAAGTCCAAGAGTCCCAAAACGACGGGTCACACTCACAAAGGAACGATTACTGTTAATCTAAATTCCTTGATCGAATCAAACGGTAGTTGGTTAATATAGAATAAGAGTTATTCCCGTATATATTAACCAATTGAGATTGTCTCGATCTATCATACAAGTATTTGATCTACCATGCGGCGGCGGCACTTACTTGTGGGATGATAGATTTCTGTGGCATAGTAATTCTCTTAGGTTTCCAATTCGTTACTCATGGTTCATGCATCATATTTAATTTTATGCCAAAATTATTTGATAATTTTTATATACGATGAATGAATGTTAAATGCATGTTTATTTTTCAGCCATGGTTTCTCCGATTATTTCCATACTCTCAAATGATAAATTAAAGGGAGAAAACTATGTTAAGTGGAAAAGTAACATAAACGCTATCCTGGTATGTGAAGACCTTAAGTTTGTTATGACGGAGGAGTGTCCTCCCAAGCCGGCAGAAATGTTGGCCAAGTTATGCGTGATGCCTACCAGAAATGGGTCGCAACTAATGAGAAAGCCCGCTGCTATTGCTAGCAGAGACGTCCGAGGTTCTTGCTGCAAAGCATGAGCCTATGGCTTCAGCATCTCAGATGATAGAGTCATCGCAGGGCATGTTCATGCAGCCTTCGGAGCATCAACTTAATGAGGCAATGGTCTCAGCGATGACTGCTAGGATGAAGGATGAGACATCAGTCCTAGAGCATGTCTTGAGGATAATGACCTATCTCAATACTGCTGAAACCCATGGAGCTCCATTGAAGAGCGTAGCCAGGTAGCCATGATTATGAAAACTCTTCCGAAGCGTTTCTTGTAGTTTAAAAACAACTATGTTATGAACAAGTTGACTTTTACATTGACCCAACTACTCAATGAGCTCACCCACTACGAGTTCATGCTTGTGGATACTCGTAAGCCCAGTTCTGAGTCAAATGTTGCTGAGTCTTCTAAATCTCCAAAGATGAAGAAGAAAGGGAAATGGGAAGGCTAATACTAATCCAATGAAAAGAAGAACAAGAAAGGCTCCAAGGATGCCAAGGCCAAGGGGAAAGTGTTTCCACTGCAATAAGAACAGACATTGGAAAAGAATTGTCCTAAATACCTTGTTGAGCTAAAGGAGAAAAATGATACAGGTAAATATGATTTATTTGTTATCGAATCCCTATTAGTGGAGGATGATAAATCCGCTTGGATTGTGATTATGGAGCCACTAACCAGTTTGTTCTTATTTGCAGCTACTTGACTCAAAGAGGGACCTTGCTGAAGGTGACTACACCATGAGGGTCGGGACATGGGATGTCGTTTTAGCAAGAGCATTGGGAGTTTCCAGTTTAAATTTTAACAAATAATAGTTATTTAAATTTGAACAATGTGTTATTCATTCCGATTTTTCTCGGGAATTTGATTTATGTTTCTAAACTTTTGAATGATGGTTTTCAGTTTCTTTTAGTAGCAATTTGATTATAATTGGTATAAATGGATTAACCATATGCACATGAAAACTCAAAAAATAACTTGTATATGTTAAGACCCTAAAATGCTCTCAACTTTCCATTCCCTCTCGGCGATTCTCGTCTCTCACCGTCGAGACCCTTAATCCCTGATCTGATTATTTATTTTCCCCTTTTCTCTTTCCTTGCCTTCCCCTCAATCCTTTGGGCTCTTCTCTTTTCTGCCTTCGTCTCTTTCTCCCTCTTGTCTTCTCGTCTTTCCCTATGACTCCATCTGGTTTACCTGTGGTGGGGCGCACCTCTCTGGTGTTGGCCGTAAGGCCGTTAGGGCTGTCTCTTGGCCGCTAACGCCTCGCCTCCTATGGATCTTGACATTGGTTGTTTGAAACCTTCGTCGGGTCTTGCGTGCTCTCTTTTGGTCTGCTCACCAGCGCCGGCGTTAGTGACCAGTGTTAAGCCTTATGTTTCTGCTGGTGTCGTTCCTCTAGATTCTGGCTCTGCGTTCCCAGCTTTGGCCTCTGGATCTGGTAGCTTTGTTGTGGGTCTGGGTTTGGAGCATCCTCTGGGTCTGCTAGCGTTGTTATTTGTGGTTCTGGACATGGCGTTGAAGGTAATTCTGTTGGCCGTTCGAGTTCTAGTGGGTCTGGGCATGGTGAACCATATGGGTCTGTTAGCGTTGCTTGTGATTCTGGACATGCGTTGTAGGTGGTTTTATTAGCAGTTTGGGCACTGGTGCTGTGGGTTTGTTGAATGGTGGTTGTTTGGGTCCTGCAACTAATGTTAGTGGTAACGTTATTGATGTTGATGTGGCTATGGTGTTGGAGGTTTTCCTGGTACCGAGACTGTGTTTATGCCCTGTAGCTCTTCTGTGCTTCTTCCTATTTGTGAGTCTTTGGCCGATAATGCAGTTTATGTAGTGACTGAACTGTGTGACCCTGTGAGTCAGGTTGCTATGACTGTTGCCGGTGAGGCTACTGTTGTTTCGGTCTTGAATAATTTTGCTCCTGTGAATGAGGCTAGTGATGCCGTGAGAGCTAGTAACACTTTTGGTGATTCTGTACTGCCTTCTGGGTTTGTTTCTGGTATAGTTTCGCCGGCTGTGAAATTGAGTGATTTTGTTGGTAGTGTTTATGCCTCTGGGGTTGCTAAGGCAGATGGTGCAAATCAAGTACCCATTTGTTCGAAGTCTAGTGCTAGTGGTCATACTATTTCATCTCCTGCTGGAGGAATTAATCTGGAGGGGGTTAATGTGGTTCCGAAACACCCAGGGTTAGGGGCAATGGTTCTGCTAGTTCTCTAAGTTATGCTAATGTGCTGAATGGTCCTAAGGAGGTGATCCTCTTGATTCGGCATCCTTGTCTACTTTCCTACACTATGTTCAGCCAAATGTTATCGATGGAAGGTGACATGATCCGGGCCGACAACAAAGCAAAAGACCCATTACAAGTACCAGAAGGACCAATTACGAGGCAGATGACTAAAAGACTCAGAGAAGTAATGGCCGGATTAGTTCAGAGTTTTATGGCCGATTGCAACAAACAAATAGAGACGCATGTGGGCTTCAATAGAGAGGGCCCAAAGCCACTTCACTTGGCCCAAATCAGTTTTGAATGAAGCTTCACAGGCCTTTAAGACTTGAAGACTTTGGTATTTTTGTAATTTAGCCTTTAGGGGCATTGTTGTCTTTATGCCTTTAAGGTTTCTCTTTGTAACACTATTTAAGCTTTCTTTCTTTTTCATTTTGAGGACAATCAACGAAATTTGTAAACTCAAAAGCTTAAAGTTTTGGCTATGGCCGAATCTTGTAAGGGAGGGATTCCCCTTTTCAAGTTTGAATCGACTTATCTAAGTTTTGCAAACTTAGTGGCGTCTCCATTGCTAGCAAAACACTACAAGGATTCATCTTAAAGGTTCTCAAGGGCAAGTTCTTTGTGGGTCTTCTTTGTGGCCTTGGAAGGGTTTTTGTTTCTACAAAATCAAATTCGCGGTTCTTGGGGTTCTGTCCGTTGCTTGGGGTTTGCTTGGATTTCGAATCAAGTGGGTTTCTTGTCATTTGGTATCTAGAGCTCAGGTTCCAAGGTCTGATTTTTCCTATCTTTTCTTTTTGTTTGATTCTGTTTTTTATTTTCATTCTTGTTATTTTCATTCAGTCTTGTTGGATCTTGTTTCTGTTTTCGTTTGTTTATTTCTGGATCTGATTTGTTATGTTTTGCATATCAGTTCATCTTTTATCATTTTCCAGTTCTGGGGTTTGTTCTGTTCTTCATATCAGTTCGTCATATGCTTTTGTTCTTTAGCATATTGTTGAAGAAATAAGCATGTTCTTTGGCGGCTGTGTGATTTGTTTCTAAAACCCTAGTGAAGTTTGAAATCTGACTCTGAATTCAGACCCTGAAACTCAACCTCTGAAATCATACTCTAAAAAACTTAGCCTTTGAAATCTGACTCTGAAAATCAGACTCTAAAAAGTAACCTATAAAATCAGACCATAAAAAGTAAACTCTGAAATCAGACACTGACCAGTAGCCTCTGAAATCAGTCCCTGACCAAAAGCCTCTGAAATCAGACCCTGAAAATCAGCCTCTGAAATCATAACTTAATCAGCTACTGAAATCAGACCTTAAACAGCTTCTGAAGTTATCAAAAAAAAAAAAAGGGTTTTGAGTGAAAATGATCACTTGAGCAAAAAAAAAAAAAGTAAAAAAGTGAAAATTTTGTGTTGAATTTAGTTTGTTCCATATTATCTTGAAGGGTATTCCATAAAAAATTCTATAGAGGTGCCAATTTTCTCCTGAAAATGCATACGGACCGTGAATTTGCATGCTTATTTTTTTTTACATTGTGCTAAATTGTTTATTTCCTTATTCCAAATACTCTAGTTTAAGTATTATTGATTGAGTCTTCGTCGTTGCTATTCCTTTTCGCATTTTGTTTCCACATGTCCCATATATATTATTAGACCTTTGTGTTTCATGTTGGCTTGAGGACTACATTTGGTTTGTATTCTTGGATTGAGTGTGATTCACATTTGAATTGAGGACGAACTCAAGAGTGGTAAAAGGCAGTGATTGTGAGCACAAAATCGGGTAAAAGCCAATAGAGTGCAAACACGAGTGGAGTGATATCATTCGAGTGTAAACACATGAGATTGTGAGGATTTACATATTTGCTTTACTTTCTTGTTATTTCTAATCTGTTTGTTTAGTGTTGAGTTGACAGGTCTAACCACTGATGAAAAGCTTGAGGCTTTGGATAGGAAATTTACATATATGATGGAGAACATGAATATTGCTTTGGAGAGATTGACCAAGAGTGTAGAGAGTATTCAAACTGGTAGCGGTCCCAGAGCACCACCACCCCAGCATATACCACCACCTCATAATGTGCCACCTCGACGTGTACCACCAGATGAAGAGGAAGCTGAAAATGAGTTTGATGATTCTGATGGTCTTGATGATGTGGAGGAGAGATTTCAGCCTGGGAATGATAGGAGGCCTAATAGGAGGTTTGATAGGATGAATGATATGAGGGATATGTGATTTGATGATAGAGGTGCATTTGATGCCAGGAGAGGGGATTATGATAGGAGAGGATATGGTAGACGAGGAGATGTTGATGGTGAT
Organism: Zanthoxylum bungeanum; assembly: GCA_019454045.1. NCBI lineage: Eukaryota > Viridiplantae > Streptophyta > Magnoliopsida > Sapindales > Rutaceae > Zanthoxylum > Zanthoxylum bungeanum. The sequence goes on from SKCR01009066.1 coordinate 9,598, forward strand.
CTAGGTAACATCAAGATCAAGATACCAACATTTCACAGCAAGAATGATCATGTAGCTTATTTAAAATGGGAAAGGAAAATAGAATTGATTTTCCACTGTCATCACTACTCAGACAAGAAGAAGATCAAACTGGCAGCGATTGAGTTTACCGATTATGCTATGATTTGGTGGGATCAGCTTGTCTCTACTCGGAGTAGAAATTATGAGAGGCTGGTTCAGACATGGGCAGATGATATGATCCAGGGTACCCACCAGAGGGTCCTCGACAACATAATTCAATTGGACTTATTGTGGGTTAATTTGTATTCAATCTTCAAGTCCAAGACAACTTTTAAACTTAAAGAACCAGATTGAAATAGAAGAGAATGACGCAAGCCCAATATATAAGCAGTTTTGACGAATCAAGTCGAATAAAGTCCGATACCAAAAATTCGATCAAGAAAAGACTTAATGGGCTCGAGACACATAATTTGGGCATTGTTACATGAAGGCCACGAAATTTAGGAACTTTTGATGCAAGGAGACAACTTTAGACATTTTGGGAAAAGTTTTCCACATTTGTTGACTTATTAGGCATCTTTGTTGGATTTTTGTGGTTTTGTTGTTTTTCCTTTTGTTGAATTTTTTGGCAAAGTTGTTGATGAATTTAGCCACCTTCTTTGACATTTATGTTATGTTGTCTAGGTTATTAAATGACCATTAAGGGTATAGCCTTTAAATAGCCATTAGTTAGCAAGTTAGGGTGTTTTGGTCTTTTTACTCCCCTTAGGGTTTCTTTCATTGTACTATTTAAACTCATTTCATCTTAATGAGAAGGGAATCACCAAATTTCGATTTTCATCTTCATTTTGAAGTCTGGCTATTGCCTAAATTGCTTAAGGGAGGGATTCCCCTTATCTCATGCAATCGACTTATCTAAGGCGTGGAAACCTTTGTGGCGTCTCCGTGCTAGCAGAACACTTCAAGGAATCATCTTAAAGGTTCTCAAAGACAAGTTCTTTGTGGGTCTTCTTTGTGCCCTTGGAAGGGTTTTGTTCCTACAAATCAAATTCGCGGTTCTTGGGGTTCTGTCCGTTGCGAGGGGTTTGCTTGGCCTTAAACATCCAAAGTGAGTTCCGCGTCATTTGGTATCAGAGCTTAGGGTTCCAAGGTCTGATTTTTCTATCTTTACTTTGTGTTTTTGATTTAGTTTTTATTGTGTTTTGAGATGGAAAGAGAATTTGAGACCATGGATAAAAGTTTTCAAAATAATTTGGTCTTCGTCTTTCGTACGAGATGCCGCATCAACTCTAGAGCGTGTAGTATGATCATCAACAGAAAAGATCCTACTAATTTTGCTAGTACTACACTAGTGGAAAAGTTGGGATTACCATTAATACCTATGGATAGACCTTTTTGTGGATAAGTGAATTTGACGAGGTTGAGTTTGGTCATAGAGTTGTGGTTAGTTTTGCTGTTGGGGAAAAATATATTGATGAGGTAGTGTGTGACGTAGTTCCTATGAGTACTACACATATATCATTGGGCAAGCCTTGGTATAAGTTTAACAAGGTAACTTATGATATGGACAAGAATATTGTGGGTTAATTTGTATTCAATCTTCAAGTCCAAGACAACTTTCAAACCTAAAGAACCGGATTGAAATAGATGAGAATGACGCAAGCTCAATATAGAAGCAGTTTCGACGAATCAAGCCGAATCAAGTCCGACACCAAAAATTCGGCCAAGACAAGACTTAATGGGCTCGAGACACATAATTTGGGCCTTGTTACATGAATGCCACGAAATTTAGGTACTTTTGATGCAAGGAGACAACTTTAGACATTTTGGGAAAAGTTTTCCACATTTGTTGACTTATTAGGCATCTTTGTTGGATTTTTGTGGTTTTGTTTTTTTTTTCCTTTTGTTGATTTTTTTGGCAAAGTTGTTGATGACTTTAGCCACCTTCTTTGACATTTATGTTATGTTGTCTAGGTTATTAAATGACCATTAAGGGTATAGCCTTTAAATAGCCATTAGTTAGCAAGTTAGGGTGTTTTGGTCTTTTTACACCCCTTAGGGTTTCTTTCATTGTACTATTTAAACTCATTTCATCTTAATGAGAAGGGAATCACCAAATTTCGAATTTCATCTTCATTTTGAAGTCTTGGCTATTGCCTAAATTGCTTAAGGGAGGGATTTCCCTTATCTCATGCAATCGACTTATCTAAGGCGTGGCAACCTTTGAGGTGTCTCCGTGCTAGCAGAACACTTCAAGGAATCATTTTAAAGGTTCTCAAAGACAAGTTCTTTGTGGGTCTTCTTTGTGGCCTTGTAAGGGTTTTGTTCTTACAAAATCAAATTCGCGGTTCTTGGGGTTCGTCTGTTGCGAGTTGCGAGGGGTTTGCTTGGCCTTAAACATCCAAAGTGAGTTCCGCGTCATTTGGTATCAGAGCTTAGGGTTCCAAGGTCTGATTTTTCTATCTTTACTTTGTGTTTTTGATTTAGTTTTTATGTGTTTGAGATGGAAAGAGAAATTGAGACCATGGATAGAAGTTTTCAAAATAATTTGGTCTTCGTCTTTCGTACGAGATGCCGCATCAACTCTAGAGCGTGTAGTATGATCATCAACAGAAAAGATCCTACTAATTTTGCTAGTACTACACTAGTGGAAAAGTTGGGATTACCATTAATACCTTTGGATAGACCTTACTTGTGGATAAGTGAATTTGACGAGGTTGAGCTTAGTCATAGAGTTGGTGTTAGTTTTGCTATTGGGGAAAAATATATCGATGAGGGAGTGTGTGACGTAGTTCCTATGAGTACTACACATATATCATTGGGCAAGCCTTGGTATAAGTTAACAAGGTAACTATGATATGGACAAGAATATTGCGGGTTAATTTGTATTCAATCTTCAAGTCCAAGACAACTTTCAAACCTAAAGAACCGGATTGAAATAGATGAGAATGACGCAAGCCCAATATAGAAGCAGTTCCGACGAATCAAGCCGAATCAAGTCCGACACCAAAAATTCGACCAAGACAAGACTTAATGGGCTCGAGACACATAATTTGGGCCTTGTTACATGAAGGCCACGAAATTTAGGAAGTTTTGATGCAAGGAGACAACTTTAGACATTTTGGGAAAAGTTTTCCACATTTGTTGACTTATTAGGCATCTTTGTTGGATTTTTGTGGTTTTGTTGAATTTTTTGGCAAAGTTGTTGATGACTTTAGCCACCTTCTTTGACATTTATGTTATGTTGTCTAGGTTATTAATTGACCATTAAGGGTATAGCCTTTAAATAGCCATTAGTTAGCAAGTTAGGGTGTTTTGGTCTTTTTACACCCCTTAGGGTTTCTTTCATTGTACTATTTAAACTCATTTCATCTTAATGAGAAGGAATCAACCAAATTTCGAATTTCATCTTCATTTTGAAGTCTTGGTTATTGCCTAAATTGCTTAAGGGAGGGATCCCTTTTATCTCATGCAATCGACTTATCTAAGGCGTGGCAACCTTAGTGGCGTCTCCGTGCTAGCAGAACACTTCAAGGAATCATCTTAAAGGTTCTCAAAGACAAGTTCTTTGTGGGTCTTCTTTGTGGCCTTGGAAGGGTTTTGTTCCTACAAAATCAAATTCGCGGTTCTTGGGGCTCTGTCCGTTGCGAGGGGTTTGCTTGGCCTTAAACATCCAAAGTGAGTTCCGCGTCATTTGGTATCAGAGCTTAGGGTTCCAAGGTCTGATTTTTCTATCTTTACTTTGTGTTTTTGATTTAGTTTTTATTGTGTTTTGAGATGGAAAGAGAATTTGAGACCATGGATATAAGTTTTCAAAATAATTTGGTCTTCGTCTTTCGTACGAGATGCCGCATCAACTCTAGAGCGTGTAGTATGATCATCAACAGAAAAGATCCTACTAATTTTGCTAGTACTACACTAGTGGAAAAGTTGGGATTACCATTAATACCTATGGATAGACCTTACTTGTGGATAATTGAATTTGACGAGGTTGAGTTTAGTCATAGAGTTGTGGTTAGTTTTTCTATTGGGGAAAAATATATTGATGAGGTAGTGTGTGACGTAGTTCCTATGAGTACTACACATATATCATTGGGCAAGCCTTGGTATAAGTTTAACAAGGTAACTTATGATATGGACAAGAATATTGCGGGTTAATTTGTATTCAATCTTCAAGTCCAAGACAACTTTCAAACCTAAAGAACCGGATTGAAATAGATGAGAATGACGCAAGCCCAATATAGAAGCAGTTTCGACGAATCAAGTCCGACACCAAAAATTCGGCCAAGACAAGAGTTAATGGGCTTGAGACACATAATTTGGGCCTTGTTACATGAAGGCCACGAAATTTAGGAACTTTTGATGCAAGGGAACACTTTAGACATTTTGGGAAAAGTTTTCCACATTTGTTGACTTATTAGGCATCTTTGTTGATTATTGTTGGTTTTGTTGTTTTTTCCTTTTGTTGAATTTTTTGGCAAAGTTGTTGATGACTTTAGCACCGTCTTTGACATTTATGTTATGTTGTCTATGTGTTATTAAATGACCATTAAGGTATAGCCTCTAAATAGCCATTAGTTAGCAAGTTAGGGTGTTTTGGTCTTTTTACACCCCTTAGGGTTTCTTTCATTGTACTATTTAAACTCATTTCATCTTAATGAGAAGGGAATGACCAAATTTCGAATTTCATTCATCTTCATTTTGAAGTATTGGCTATTGCTAAATTGCTTAAGGGAGGGATTCCCCTTTATCTCATGCAATCGACTTATCTAAGGCGTGGAAACCTTAGTGGCGTCTCCGTGCTAGCAGAACACTTCAAGGAATCATCTTAAAGGTTCTCAAAGACAAGTTCTTTGTGGCCTTGGAAGGGTTTTGTTCCTACAAAATCAAATTCGCGGTTCTTGGGATTCTGTCCGTTGCGAGCGGTTTGCTTGGCCTTAAACATCCAAAGTGAGTTCCGCATCATTTGGTATCATAGCTTAGGGTTCCAAGGTCTGATTTTTCTATCTTTACTTTCTGTTTCTGATTTAGTTTTTATTGTGTTTTCAGATGGAAAGATTATTTGAGACCATGTATATAAGTTTTCAAAATAATTTGGTCTTCGTCTTTCGTACGAGATGCAGCATCAACTCTAGAGCGTGTAGTATGATCATCAACAGAAAAGATCCTACTAATTTTGCTAGTACTACACTAGTGGAAAATTTGGGATTACCATTAATACCTATGGATAGACCTTACTTGTGGATAAGTGAATTTGACGAGGTTGAGTTTAGTCATAGCGCTGTGGTTAGTTTTTCTATTGGGGAAAAATATATTGATGAGGTAGTGTGTGACGTAGTTCCTATGAGTACTACACATATATCATTGGGCAAGCCTTGGTATAAGTTTAACAAGGTAACTTATGATATGGACAAGAATATTGCGGGTTAATTTGTATTCAATCTTCAAGTCCAAGACAACTTTCAAACCTAAAGAACCGGATTGAAATAGATGAGAATGACGCAAGACCAATATAGAAGCAGTTTCGACGAATCAAGTCCGACACCAAAAATAGCCATTATTTAGAAAGTTAGGGTGTTTTGGTCTTTTTACACCCCTTAGGGTTTCTTTCATTGTACTATTTAAACTCATTTCATCTTAATGAGAAGGGAATCACCAAATTTCGAATTTCATCTTCATTTTGAAGTCTTGGCTATTGCCTAAATTGCTTAAGGGAGGGATTCCCTTTTATCTCATGCGATCGACTTATCTAAGGCGTGGCAACCTTAGTGGCGTCTCCGTGCTAGCAGAACACTTCAGGGAATCATCTTAAAGGTTCTCAAAGACAAGTTCTTTGTGGGTCTTCTTTGTGGCCTTGGAAGGGTTTTGTTCCTACAAAATCAAATTCGCCGTTCTTGGGGCTCTGTCCATTGCGAGGGGTTTGCTTGGCCTTAAACATCCAAAGTGAGTTCCGCGTCATTTGGTATCAGAGCTGAGGGTTCCAAGGTCTGATTTTTCTATCTTTACTTTGTGTTTTTGATTTAGTTTTTATTGTGTTTTGAGATGGAAAGAGAATTTGAGACCATGGATATAAGTTTTCAAAATAATTTGGTCTTCGTCTTTCGTACGAGATGCCGCATCAACTCTAGAGCGTGTAGTATGATCATCAACAGAAAAGATCCTACTAATTTTGCTAGTACTACACTTGTGGAAAAGTTGGGATTACCTTTAATACCTATGGATAGACCTTACTTGTGGATAAGTGAATTTGACGAGGTTGAGTTTAGTCATAGAGTTGTGGTTAGTTTTGCTATTGGGGAAAAATATATTGATGAGGTAGTGTGTGACATAGTTCCTATGAGTACTACACATATATCATTGGGCAAGCCTTGGTATAAGTTTAACAAGGTAACTTATGATATGGACAAGAATATTGCGGGTTAATTTGTATTCAATCTTCAAGTCCAAGACAACTTTCAAACCTAAAGAACCGGATTGAAATAGATGAGAATGACGCAAGTCCAATATAGAAGCAGTTTCGACGAATCAAGTCCGACACCAAAAATTCGGCCAAGATAAGACTTAATGGGCTCGAGACACATAATTTGGGCCTTGTTACATGAAGGCCACGAAATTTAGGAACTTTTGATGCAATGAGACAACTTTAGACATTTTTGGAAAAGTTTTCCACATTTGTTGACTTATTAGGCATCTTTGTTGGATTATTGTGGTTTTGTTGTTTTTCCTTTTGTTGAATTTTTTGGCAAAGTTGTTGATGACTTTAGCCACCTTCTTTGACATTTATGTTATGTTGTCTATGTTATTAAATGACCATTAAGGGTATAGCCTTTAAATAGCCATTAGTTAGCAATTTAGGGTGTTTTGGTCTTTTTACACCCCTTAGGGTTTCTTTCATTGTACTATTTAAACTCGTTTCATCTTAATGAGAAGGGAATCACCGAATTTCGAATTTCATCTTCATTTTGAAGTCTTGGCTATTGCCTAAATTGCTTAAGGGAGGGATTCCCCTTTATCTCATGCAATCGACTTATCTAAGGCATGGCAACCTTAGTGGCGTCTCCGTGCTAGCAGAACACTTCAATGAATCATCTTAAAGGTTCTCAAAGATAAGTTCTTTGTGGGTCTTCTTTGTGGCCTTGGAAGGGTTTTGTTCCTACAAAATCAATTTCGCGGTTCTTGGGGCTCTGTCCGTTGCGAGGGGTTTGCTTGGCCTTAAACATCCAAAGTGAGTTCCGCGTCATTTGGTATCAGAGCTTAGGGTTCCAAGGTCTGATTTTTCTATCTTTACTTTGTCTTTTTGATTTAGTTTTTGTTGTGTTTTGAGATGGAAAGAGAATTTGAGACCATGGATATAAGTTTTCATAATAATTTGGTCTTCGTCTTTCGTTCGAGATGCCGCATCAACTCTAGAGCGTGTAGTATGATCATCAACAGAAAATATCCTACTAATTTTGCTAGTACTACACTAGTGGAAAAGTTGGGATTACCATTAATACCTATGGATAGACCTTACTTGTGGATAAGTGAATTTGACGAGGTTGAGCTTAGTCATAGAGTTGTGGTTTTTTTTTTTTGGATAAAGTAAGTATTATAACCAAAAGAAAACTATACAAAGAGCAAAGGGGCATACCCCAGGCAACTAGAGAGGACAAGCCCTCCTAGAAGAAAAGCCGAAAGGCTACAAGCAAAAGATCAACAGAAGATGTCAACGGGCAAGTTCCAGGAAAGGTGAAGCCATTTGTTGTCATAAGATGGTTTCACCTTACGTAAAAAGCTAGCACGATTCCGAACATCAAAAACAATATCATAAAGAAGAGCAGAAACAGGCCGAAAAGGCATATCATGAGTGCGAGCATTCCTCTCCCTCCAAATATGGTAGACTGACGCTGCAAAAGACAGACGAACCAGAAGGTGACGTAAAGAGGCATCGGTGAACTGACATAACCACTCAACAGTCTGACGCCAATCCCGGCGTCTCCAATCTAACCCACACATAGCCATCACTGACGACCAGACCCTCGAAGAGAAGAGGCACTGGAAGAAAAGATGATCAATGTCCTCACTTGAACAACCACAGAGAATACAACGCGAGCAAGCAGAGATACCAAACCTCATCAACTATCCTGGGTACAAAGGCCTCCCTGAATAGACATCCAAAGTAAAAAGGAATGGCGGGGAATAGCCTTCCGGAACCAAACAACTCGAGACCAATGCAGCAAGGTTCCCCTAGTCCGCATGGAATTCCGGGCACTATTCACAGAAAAATCTCCCACTCCTATCATCCTCCCAAACCAGCACATCCTCTCTCAAACTAGAAGGAGACGGAAGATGGGACTGAGCCAAATCAACAAGGGCAGCAGACCTAGAAGGGGGCCAACGCCAAGCAGAATCAGAGATAATGGAAGCAACTGTGGCCATCCTATCCAAGCCAGAGTCATAAATCACTCTCTCACCCAACGTGTCCACAATCGGGCCCAGAGGATGCCAATAATCAAACCACAATAAAGTCTTCTCACCATTCCCAATCCTAACTCTCATCCGCCGCCGGGACCAAGAACGAAGCTCCAAGATCTTACGCCAACTCCAAGAGCAATCTGTAGGACAATGGACCTCCCAAAAACTTCTCCCCCTCAACAAATAAGAGTGAACCCAATTCGACCAAGATGAAACCTGGCCAGAGCAAAGAAACCAAATGTGCTTAACTGACAAGAACTCACTTGGGTTGGAAACCAAGCAAACCCCAAGCACCTTTCTCAAAACCCCAAGAACTTTGAATACTGATTTTGTAGGAACAAAACCCAACCAAGATCAGCCCCTAACCACCATGAAACTCACGTCCATGATAACCACAAGCATGAAATCAGATTGTATTTTGCTAGCAATGGAGACGCCACTAAGTTGCCAAGCTTAGATAAGTCAATTTGAACTTGAAAAGGGGAATCCCTCCCTCAACAAGGTTTTGGCCATAGCCATGGAAAGCTCAAGCTTTTCTCTCTTTCAAATGTTGTATATTACGTTGGTTCTCCAAAAATACAAAGAAGAGTCATATAATAAGGGTTACAAAAGAGTAACAAGGCTAAAATGACCCTAGAGCTAAAATTACCAAAAGCCCTAAGTCAAGCACCTTAACCACGACCATTAAGGTCCTTTTGCACCTAAATAAACTTAAAACAAAGATTAGAAGCTAATCTCACTTAAGCTAATTAAGGTGCTTACATGCTATAGTAAATTGACGTGCTTCCGGCTAAGTACAAATCTAAGCATAATTAAGCCTAATGGCATAGTCAACCATGCTAATTACATCATAAATAAAGTCAAAATGTCGAGCACAAATGACAAAAATGCCCCCATTTGGCCGAATTCAACATAGTCCCAAAATGGGTGAAATCGGGTCAAAAGGGTGCTTGTGCTGAAGCTGCTCTGCTATGCTTCAGTCTGAGCTAATCTGGGTCAAATGAAATAGCTTGGGGACCTCTCTGGTTATGCCCATATGTGTCTCTGGTGTGCACTTGACTTGGTTGTTGCAACTGGTCACATAGCTCTGAGCTAGTCCCGCAAAGGCCTCTCTGATCTTCTTTGCTCTTTGGCGTGTGATTGGACCTGTTAGCAACTGCATGGGCTCCTCCAAGTTGTTAGCTGCATCCTGTAATGTCTCTGGTGTGGTTGGACTCATGTCATTCCCTTCTTGTTGAAAAGGATTCGACCTCGAATCTGAACCTGCATCAAAATGAGTTAAGTCAGAAACATTAAAAGTAGCAGATACGTTGTACTTACCTTGCAAATCCAGCTTATATGCATTGTCGTTAATCCGTTCCAAGACTTGAAATAGACCATTCCCTCTTGGTTGCAACTTGGATCTTCGTTATGCTTGTATCTTTTCCTCTTGCATATAAAGCCACACCCAATTGCCGGGGTTAAACACAATGCGTTGGAAACCTATTATTCTCACCAACTCTGCCTTTCCCTTATCATTCATACTCCCAAGCTTAATAACAATCAAAGATAATAAATCCATAGGAGTTAAAGAATTAGAATCATAATCAATCTCATAAGGCAAGTAAAAACTAGAAGAATGAATGCCTCTATCATATGCAAACTCTGGCCTCGCTATTGCGTCTGTGATCTTCTTAGCTCTTTGGCGTGTGATTGGGTCTGTTGGCAATTGCAAAGGCTCTAATGTTCCTTGAATCATGTCATTCTCCCTCTCTTGAAATAGATTCGTCCTCGAATCCGAACCCGGATCATAGATAGTTATGACAAAATCAATTGGACGATGATATTGAAATATAAAAGAATCATACTTGACCACTTGTACCTGCGATGAAAAAGCATAAACAATAGAGAAAATGTTATGGAAAAACTTCAATACCACATCTACTTTCTTTTCACCAGCTCTCACAGCTTCATCATCACTCATGGCCACTATCTCAACCATACTTGCAAAGACCTCCTCACACACCTGCTCAGCTTCACTATGTTTTTCAACCTCAAAGCACACTACCTCACAAGTGTTTACTCCCTCAATGCTCACGGTCTCACAAGCATTTTCACTCACCATGTCACTTATAACACAATTCACAACATTCAAGGCCTCACAAGTGTTTTCATTCGCTATGCACTCAACATCACAAGTGCTTCTCACTTCATTACACACAACTTCAATAGCTTTTGGTTGTTGAGTACTCTCTTCATTCACTGCATATTTAGTTACCTTCCAAGTCTTTTTCCATTTCTCATAAGATCTTCTATAATCACTCATAATATATTGGATATCACTTTTGAAAGTATCCAAAAGCTCGATCTTATCATCAATAGTTAAACTTGGACCTGCCATCTCAACACTAAACAAACATATTAGAAATAATAAAAAGCAAAACAAATATGTAAATCCTCACAATCTCACGTGCATACACTCGAATGATATCACTCCACTCGTGTTTGCACTCTATTGGCTTTTACCAGATACTGTGCTCACAATCACTGCCTTTTACCACTATTGAGTTCTTCCTCAATTTAATTACAAATCAACTCAATTCCCAGAATGGTCAACTAAGATGTAGTCCACAAGCTAGCAGAAACACAAAGAACCAATAATCTATATAGTGCAAGTGGAATAATGCGAATAAGAATAGTAATCACGAAGACTCAATCAAAGAGACTTAAGCTAGAGTGCACGGAATAAGAAAAAAGACGAGTTAGCTAAATGCGCAAACAAACAAGCAAGCACTCAATGTGACACTTAGCCAATCTTGTGATCACTCGCTATTGTTTTTGTCTCACTCTTTTCTTTTCTTTTCTTTTTTCCTCTTTTTTTAACTCTTTTTTTTTCACTCTTTTCTTTTGTCTCTCACACTCAAAGTGTATACAAAGCAAATGAAATACAATGCAAATAACAAGATAACCACATTCGGTAATTTTCAAGTTCTATCCTTAGCACTTGCAATACATGTAAATACAACTCAAATGACAGTCTCATATAATCAATTCGGCAATGTGGTAATGTCTACCTTTCAACTTGCAAATGAGTATAAATGATCTAGTTACAATGTAACTAACTCAATTTCCAATTCAGCCAAGTCAAATTACAATCTAAGTAAATAGTTTTTGCAAGCAACTAGGTGATGCAGCTACTTGCCTCTTCAAGCACCTTAAAAACAAATGATTACACACAAGTTCCCATGTCAAGCTAATGATGAATTTATTGCCTCTTCACTTATAATAACAATATTTCAAGAGGTGGCAAGTGATACTTGCTTGGATACACACGAATTTAGTGCAAATTTGTTGCACTCAACCTTGCTTCACTTGATTCTTCAACATTAACAACACAAATCAGCAAGATAACAATGATACAACTCACTCCAATCACCAAATTTGGTGCATTCAGATTTGTTTCATCAATTACACATTCACATTCATCAATAATGCACTCAATCTTTCTTTCTTTTCACTCAAACTCACAAGATTGTGCTAACTTCACAAGAATGCAAACAAGTAAGCTCACGTAAATACCAAGATAAATGATGTCAATTCTGATTTTTTTGCAAAGTTGATATGAATAATACCTATGGAAACAACACTAATTGCATGTATTCAACAATAGCAAGACAAGATATATCAATAAATCTCACTAGGTCGAATCTGATCTGATTCTTTTTTTTTGGATTTTTGACACTAATAACTTAATAACACTGTTAAACACGTCCTAGTAACATACAATTAACAACTAAACACTTGATTCACGCAAAGAACACAAAAGCCCCAATTTGACCTAAGTAGCCAAAGCTTAACTCAAAGAAATACTCATGATCAATCAAAAAACACTCAAGGCAGAATGTTATTCATGATATTTTGATCACAAATCAACAAGAATCAGCAAGAAACAACAAGATCCAACAATGGCCGAATCAAGGTGGAAGTAAAACCTTGAAGCCGAAATTAAATCAACAAACGACAAAGATGAATACAAGATTAAACAACACAAAGTATAGGAAATCAGACCTCAGAACCCTAAGCTCTGATACCAAATGACAAGAACTCACTTGGGTTGGAAACCAAGCAAACCCCAAGCATCTTTCTCAAAACCCCAAGAACTTTGAATACTGATTTTGTAGGAACAAAACCCAACCAAGATCAGCCCCTAACCACCATGAAACTCACGTCCATGATAACCACAAGCATGAAATCAGATTGTATTTTGCTAGCAATGGAGACGCCACTAAGTTGCCAAGCTTAGATAAGTCAATTTGAACTTGAAAAGGGGAATCCCTCCCTCAACAAGGTTTTGGCCATAGCCATGGAAAGCTCAAGATTTTCTCTCTTTCAAATGTTGTATATTACGTTAGTTCTCCAAAAATACAAAGAAGAGTCATATAATAAGGGTTACAAAAGAGTAAAAAGGCTAAAATGACCCTAGAGCTAAAATTACCAAAAGCCCTAAGTCAAGCACCTCAACCACGACCATTAAGGTCCTTTTGCACCTAAATAAACTTAAAACAAAGATTAGAAGCTAATCTCACTTAAGCTAATTAAGGTGCTTACATGCTATAGTAAATTGACGTGCTTCCGGCTAAGTACAAATCTAAGCATAATTAAGCCTAATGGCATAGTCAACCATGCTAATTACATCATAAATAAAGTCAAAATGTCGAGCACAAATGACAAAAATGCCCCCATTTGGCCGAATTCAACATAGTCCCAAAATGGGTGAAATCGGGGTCAAAAGGGTGCTTGTGCTGAAGCTGCTCTGCTATGCTTCAGTCTGAGCTGATCTGGGTTAAATGAAATAGCTTGGGGACCTCTCTGGTTATGCCCATATGTGTCTCTGGTGTGCACTTGACTTGGTTGTTGCAACTGGTCACATAACTCTGAGCTAGTCCCGCAAAGGCCTCTCTGATCTTCTTTGCTCTTTGGCGTGTGATTGGACCTGTTAGCAACTGCATGGGCTCCTCCAAGTTGTTAGCTGCATCCTGTAATGTCTCTGGTGTGGTTGGACTCATGTCATTAACAATAGCCGCTCTATTCCAAGTATCCAAACTCTTAATCCCCAGCCCCCCCTCATTTAGAGGTAAACAAACTCTACTCCAAGCGACTCTCGCCCCAGAAGAGGTGAGCGCTGTTAGTTTTGCTATTGGGGAAAAATATATTGATGAGGTAGTGTGTGACGTAGTTCCTATGAGTACTACACATATATCATTGGGCAAGCCTTGGTATAAGTTTAACAAGGTAACTTATGATATGGACAAGAATATTGCGGGTTAATTTGTATTCAATCTTCAAGTCCAAGACAACTTTCAAACCTAAAGAACCGGATTGAAATAGATGAGAATGACGCAAGCCCAATATAGAAGCAGTTTCGACGAATCAAGCCGAATCAAGTCCGACACCAAAAATTCGGCCAAGACAAGACTTAATGGGCTCGAGACACATAATTTGGGCCTTGTTACATGAAGGCCACGAAATTTAGGAACTTTTGATGCAAGGAGACAACTTTAGACATTTTGGGAAAAGTTTTCCACATTTGTTGACTTATTAGGCATCTTTGTTGGATTTTTGTGGTTTTGTTGTTTTTCCTTTTGTTGAATTTTTTTGGCAAAGTTGTTGATGACTTTAGCCACCTTCTTTGACATTTATGTTATGTTGTCTAGGTTATTAAATGACCATTAAGGGTATAGCCTTTAAATAGCCATTAGTTAGCAAGTTAGGGTGTTTTGGTCTTTTTACACCCCTTAGGGTTTCTTTCATTGTACTATTTAAACTCATTTCATCTTAATGAGAAGGGAATGACCAAATTTCGAATTTCATCTTCATTTTGAAGTCTTGGCTATTGCCTAAATTGCTTAAGGGAGGGATTCCCCTTTATCTCATGCAATCGACTTATCTAAGGCGTGGAAACCTTAGTGGCGTCTCCGTGCTAGCAGAACACTTCAAGGAATCATCTTAAAGGTTCTCAAAGACAAGTTCTTTGTGGCCTTGGAAGGGTTTTGTTCCTACAAAATCAAATTCGCGGTTCTTGGGGTTCTGTCCGTTGCGAGCGGTTTGCTTGGCCTTAAACATCCAAAGTGAGTTCCCGCGTCATTTGGTAACGAGCTTAGGTTCCAGGTCATTTCTGATTTTTCTAATCTTGTACTTTGTGTTTTTGATTTATTGTTTTGTTAGGAAACATAATCCCTAATATATTTACATGTTTGTCTCTTAGGATCTAACCATACATGTATTACTAGTCCTAGATTTATTTACACATGCTAATTGAAATAAATCTATACTAACCACAACACAATTGCATACCTTTTATGCTTGTAGAGACCTCTTAATCAAACTTAATTGATTGCTTAACTCAATAAGCAAATGGTCTTATTTATAGGAGGGAAATCAAGTCACTATGTAATCACATGCATTGATTACTATTAATCACATTATTAGGATGCATAATGACATTTTCTAACCCTTCCAAAAATGTATACCATCATGGGTGTACCATATGTTCCCCATTTAACATTTTACTAATGTTGTCACTTAACAACTCTTGTTGTTACTTAATTATTTGATTAACAATTCTTGTTGTTTACTTAGTAATAAATCATTACTAATTGTTGTTATTTAACAACACCACATAATTAACTTAATAATTTCCAACATGAAATTATTACTAATTGTTGTTATTTAACAACACAAATAATTACAACAATTAATTTCCAACATCTCCCACTCACACATGATGGGATCAACAATTTTTATTATCTCTACAAGAATAATTCATACTTTGCAATTGTGCCGTGCGACCAGCATACTTCGAGAGCTCACTTGCTATACATCTGTTAGGAATATATAGCCGCTCGAAAAATGGATAGAACCATAGTGGATTATGTATGCAGTATCCTCGATCATTTATCACATTAAATCTCTCTCGATCTCTTTTCGAATGTAATATTTATTTTGTATTCACAATCAATTTGATCACATAGAATAACATAATTGGTCGACCAGTGAATACAAGCTAATATGATATTACTCATATAATGATCTTTCTCATTTCTCGAATCTCTCAACTTTGATTCAATTCGCTTTTCCAGAGATGTTCTTCAGATCGAATCTCTCATGATCTTTCAGCAACACTCCAAGATAGCGATCATCAAATCTAAGTTTTAAGAAGCAGACAAGAGTCTAAAGGGTACAATGTGAGATTGAAATAATCTTAAGGGTCTCACACAATATCAAGACTGAGATCTTTACTTGTATTACCCTCAATAGTCACAAATGTACACATGGTATGAAAACATGTGCTACGGTATTCTCTCCTTTCCCATGGAGCGCATGTCTCATAAAATACCGTACAATTATAGTTCAGACAAACACAATGTCTAACTCAAACTGACATTAAGACAAGTAAGGTGAAACGAACTTATTCCCTGTCATATCACAGAGAAAGTGACCCCATAACGACATTACTTAATTTTCAAGCTTGAGCTCTCTAAATTATCACTCAGATAATTAGCTTAAAAATTTGTCTCATCTCCCATTAACACAAAGTAATGGAGGCGATTGCCCGTGTGAGAGGGCCAATCATTCACTTGTCCGACATACTTCTCATACTAACAAATAGTATATTTGTTTAAACATGTATCAACATAATAACATGTAAGCATTGAACACAAATATCAATGAGTATTAAATTAGTAAACATTATTTGGGAAAAATACATATCATAATATGTAAGCACATTAACATCTACGCAATCCCTGAGTTTTTACATGTCTAACAAAGACATCTCTAGGAACAGGCTTGGTCAATGGATCTGCTACCATTTCTTGCGTAGAAATGTACTTCATGTTTACCTCTTCTCGTGCAACTATGTCTTTCACAAAGTTATATTTGGTATCTATATGTTTCGTTTTACAATGGAATTTTGGGTCTTTTGTGTAGGCTATCGCTGCTTCACTATCACAGTTAACTAATACTGGACCAGAAGCTTCATTTGACATACCCAAATGATCCAAGAACCTTTTCAACCACACACAGCCTCTTGTACTGCTGATGAAAAGGCCACAAATTCAGCCTCCATTGTGGATAAGGCTATACAAGATTGTTTCTTACTGCTCCATGAAATGGCACCATTGTTTAGTAAGAAAACAAAACCGGAGGTAGATTTTCTTTCATCTAAATCTCCTCCCCAGTCAGCATCAGTATAACCTCTCAATTGCAGATCATTTCTTGATAACACAATGAGTAATCAGCTGTCCCTCTCAGATACCTAAATATTCTTTTAACTGCTTTCCAATGTGCTAGTCCTGGATTGGATTGGTATCTACTTACCATTCCAACAGCGAAACAGATATCAGGTCTTGTACACAACATTGCGTACATTAAACTTCCAACTGCATTTGCATAAGGAACTTTCTTCATTTGTTCCTTTTCCTGTGGAGTTTCAGGAGGACACAATCTACGACTCAAAGCTTCAGTTTTCGTGATAGGAGTATCAATGGGTTTGCAAGCCTGCATTTGGAAGCGTTCAAGAATTTTCTTTATATATGACTCCTGTGAAAGAGATAATAAATTCTTTGAACGATTTCGTGAGATCTTAACCCCAAGAATATATGCAGCTTCACCCATATCTTTCATCTCGAAGTTAGATGATAACCATTCTTTAATGTGTTTTACAAACTCCTTATCATTTCCGGCTATAAGTATATCATCCACGTACAAAGATAAGATAATGAACTTATCTTTATCTCTCTTGGTGTACACACAATGATCCTCATCTATCATTGTGAAATCATTCGAAATGATTGTATTGTGGAATCGTATATACCATTGTCTAGACGATTGCTTGAGACCATATATAGACTTTAAAAGTCTACATACTTTCTCCTTTTCATTTTCTTTTATGAAACCTACTGGTTGTTCCATGTAGATTTCTTCATCAAGTTCTCCATTGAGAAAAGCAGTCTTTACATCCATTTGATGTAATTCTAGATCCATACTTGCTACTATAGCCAGAATCAAGCGAATTGAGGTAAACCTTACAACAGGTGAAAAAGTCTCTTCGTAGTCAATTCCTTCCTGTTGCGTATACCCTTTTGCCACAAGTCGTGCTTTATATCTTTCGATATTGCCATCGGCATTACGCTTTATTTTAAGAACCCATTTGTTCTTAACAGCTTTACGTCCTTTGGGTAGATCAACCAATTCCCAAACTTGGTTGGACCTCATTGACTCCATCTCTTCTTCCATTGCTTTCCATTTCATCCATTTTTCCTTAGCAGGACACTGAAGAGCCTCTCTTATGTTTCTAGGTTCTTCATCATCTTGAGGTAGAATCATAAAGGTTTCTCCTTCGATATCGAAACGACGTCGAGGAATGCCTATACGATTACTACGTCGCAATTGGGATTCTAGTGGTGGAACTGATTCCTCACTTTCGATATTATTCCCATTTGGATCGTGCACATTGCTCCCACTAGGATTATGTACATCACTCCCACTCGGATCACGTAAATGAGACTCGTGTGAAACTAATTCATCATTTTGAGATTCATGTGAAACAGATTCATCATGTTTTTCAAATTTCTCTCATCACTCCCACTTGAATTAGGTAAACCCGAGTGTTCACCAATCATGTGATCCATGTGATCTTGAGTTTCATATAGAGATAAATCTTGACCTATCTCTCTCTGCTTAGGAAAATCATTTTCTAAAATGTGATATCTCGTGATTCAAATTCTGTCACGCCTCCACTTTCATGTTCACCTTATGCAAATATCCTTTTGATTGTTCAGAATATCTTATGAAGATACTCTTTTTTTCCTCTTGGGCCTAACTTTCCATGTTCGTGAGAACGCACATGAACATAAGCCGCACAACCCCAAGGTTTTAGAAAGTGAATATCTGGTTTACGACCTGTCCATAACTCATATGGTGTGGTGGACACAGATTTAGATGAGCACTCGGTTAAGTACATATGTGGCAGTTAATAATGCATCACCCCAATAGGTTATAGGCAAATTTGCTTGTGCCATCATAGACCTAACCATCTCAAGAAGAGTTCTATTTCTTCTTTCCGCAACACCATTTTGTTGAGGAGTAGCAGGAGTAGTCAACTGACGACTAATTCCTTTTTCATCACATAATTCTCTGAACTGATCAGATAAGTACTCACGACCACGGTCAGTGCGTAGTGCTTTAATTTTCTTGTCCAATTGATTTTCTGTCAAATTCATAAATTTCTTGAAACATTCTAATGCTTCGGATTTATGAGCAATCAAATAGACATAACCAAAGCGAGTAAAATCATCTATAAATGTGATGAAATAAGATGCTCCATGCCTTGCCCTGACATTCATTGGACCACAGATATCTGAATGAATTAATTGTAATGGAAATTCTGCTCTAGTCCCTTTTCCAAATGGTTTTCTCGCAGTTTTTCCTGCCAAGCAATATTCACAGGTTGACAATTCCACCTTCTCAATATTTCCCAGAAAGCCTTCTTTGGCTAATCTGTTCATTCTTTGCTGGCCAATGTGGCCAAGTCTAGCATGCCACACAGTTACATCACTATCATCACTGACAGATGAAGTAACAAACGAAAAACCGGAATTGTGATTAAAACATTCAACATTTAATACAATAAAACCATCCAGAAAATAACCAGAACCATAGTGTATTGTACCTAAGTACAAATCAACACCAAATTTATGGAAGTTCAAATTGAAACCTAAATTAACCAAAACCAACACAGAAACTAAATTTCGACGAATTTGTGGAGCAAACAATACATCATGTAGTAGTAAAGTTTTTCCACCATGCATGACTAACTTGCATGTTCCTATGCCTTTGACTTCAACCCGTGAGTTGTTGCCAACATATATATCCACTTCACCCCAGGTGAAATTCGTCGAAATTCCACGAAGGCATCTCTATCCTTCGCTACATGGTTGTGGCTCCTGAGTCTACAGTCCACAAAGGATTAGATTCAGTTAGAAAGATTGAACTTGAAACACATATTTCATTTAAATATGCACGAAAGGTATTCACCTTTTTAGGCTCAGTGCAGTCACGAGCAAAATGACCTTTCTTACCACAGTTAAAACATTTAACCTTTGCCATGTTTTTCTTTTTGGTAGGACGTTTTCCTTTCCATGATGTGATTGTTTTTCTGTTTCTTTTCTGGCTTAGAAGAATTTTGTTCTTTCCGAACTGGAACCCACCACCATGAAATTTTCTTTTCTTTTTGAAACCCCCACCCCCAGGTTTGCTAGTTTCTGTCATATACACTTCAGCATTTGACTTAGCAGCCGCAAGGCGGTCGCTTTCTAATTCAAGGTGACGTTTGCATCATCAAAGGTTTTGATGCTCTCATTGTGGGTCAAATGCATTTTCATAAGCTCCCAGCTATTTGGAAGAGAACGAATGACCGCTTGGACTTTCTGTTCATCTGTAAGAACATGTCCAGCATCTGCCAGTTCAGTAATCATGTTTGACATTTGCCTCAAGTGTTTTTGACATAGTGAACTCAGGACGTTTCTTGTATGTGTCAAACTTGATTGTCAGTGACCTGAGTTTGGTTATTGAGGTACTACCAAACTTTTCAGCTAGTGTGGACCACATGTCCTTAGCTATGTCATATTTCCTGAACTCTTTCATTAGGTCATTCCATACTGCTCAGCAACGTAATGCGGGCAATGAAATTCTTTTTCTTCCAGGCCTCATAAGCCTCTCGGTCTCGCCTGTGTTGGGCCGTAGTGCCCTGTTCAGGTTCATCCATGCTCATTTTCAAAGTTTCAAGAACCTCTTGTTCTTCTAGCACATATTGGATTTTCATGCTCCAAATTTCATAATTATCGCCATTCAGTTTCTCACCCTTGTTGAGTTCAGCAATAATGTTCTTTGTTGCGGAAGCCATATTAAAAACACAAAGTTTCTACAGACATTCATTCATGCACAATTGTTAATACTTTTATTTATTTTATCATGAAACGAATTATGTTTAATAAAATTCTTCAATGGGGTTGGAGTCAAAAGGCCACTATGTGTCCAATCATCATCCAATTACCCAATGTAAAAATATTATCAACATAATCAATCATGTAAAATCATTTTCTAAAAAATTACATAAATTCTTAGAACATCTTAATCATGCGACCATTGTACATGACAATCATTGATTTAATTACATAAATTCAAAATCAACATGAAACATTCATACATATAAACAATAATTACATGCCATGAAGTAACAGATAATTACACACATAATATTAACATAGTTTTATCAGAAAAAAAACTATATCTAACACTTAAAACTTTTCCGGTTCTAGTGTTCCAACGAATAAAAGTCTTTGGATAAGAATCCTCAAATTCTTTCGGTAACTGGTAATTGATCTTGGACAACCATGGAAAACCTATTGCAAATTTCGGATCCTTGCAACGTTTCCGAGACATCAAGGGAAAAATGGTATTATTTGCCTTAGATTGAAGATACTCAATCGCTAACCTCTCAATGGCTATGTTGTATTGAACACGTAGTTCTTCTGTATGAGTTACTAATTTCCAAATATCAGTAAGCCTTTTTTGCCATATTTCCGGGAGAGTATTTCGTAGGTATCTCAGTCTGTTTGGTTGTCCTATCCAATTACCCTCCCATATAGATTCTTGTAACATGTTATTGAAGGTGATTATATGCGAGATCATATCATCATCTTCTTTCATCCGATATTTATCCAAATCCAGCAACATGTCTTTCAATCTTTCACTGTGGGCGGATGTCATAACTCGTTTTGCAGTTCTTTGTCTGATCGGCATGATTTTTCTGCAACAAATACAAAGAAAAATCAATATAATGAAACACGAAGTTACATTAACTAAAATAAACATCACAAAGATATTCATTTACATAAACACAAAGTTTATATGATAAAACAAATTTATCATGGCCGATTAGTACAATATGCAAAAGGAATAGACATTTAATCATGACAGATCGGAATTACCAAAGCAAACCGATACATACATGACCAACACGGATGTTCACGCGCCAGTCACGCGCCCCATGAATGGCTCACGCGCCTCCACGCCCCTCCACGCGCCGGCAACGGGCTCCCACTCTCCTCACGCGCCATCACGCGCCGGCCAGCCTCGGGTACTTTCACGCGCGGACGACATGTCGTCCGCGAGATCTGTGTAAGTATGACATGTCGGTTCTATGTAAAAGACGCAGACGACTTGTCGTCTATCTTCTATGCGGATAACATGTCGGTTGAGCCCATTATTCGCGTACGACTTGTCGTACAATATTCGGACGACTTGTCGTCCTTTTTCTAAAGACCGGATGACATGTAGTACGGCTATTCTGGGAGTGTTTTTCTGGGTAAAAAAAGATTCATCTAGCCAACTTCTAGGGTCCATATCTTTCTCAATTTTAATCCAAATTAAGCAAATGATATACCAAATTGAAGATCTCATGACCTAGTTTTCAAAACATATTTGAACATGCGATTATCAATTTTCTACAGAGAGTTATTACGGCCCAAAGTTGGAGAAAAATAATTTTTTAAAAACAAAAACCAGAAACATTTTCAACATTTTTTATGCATGTTCATGCAATTTTTGTGTAATCCAACTAGAATACATGCATTTAAGCTCTGATACCAATGTTAGGAAACATAATCCCTAATATATTTACATGTTTGTCCTCCTAGGATCTAACCATACATGTATTACTAGTCCTAGATTTATTTACATGCTAATTGAAATAAATCTATACTAACCACAACACAATTGCATACCTTTTATGCTTGTAGAGACCTCTTAATCAAATTAATTGATTGCTTAACTCAATAAGCAAATGGTCTTATTTATAGGAGGGAATCAAGTCACTATGTAATCACATGCATTGATTACTATTAATCACATTATTAGGATGCATAATGACCTTTTCTAACCCTTCCAAAAATGTTACCATCATGTGTGTACCATATGTTCCCCATTTAACATTTTACTAATTGTTGTCACTTAACAACTCTTGTTGTTACTTAATTATTTGATTAACAATTCTTGTTGTTTACTTAGTATGAAATCATTACTAATTGTTGTTATTTAACAACACCACATAATTAACTTAATAATTTCCAACATGAAATATTACTAATTGTTGTTATTTAACAACACCAAATAATTAACAACAATTAATTTCCAACAATTTTTATTGTGTTTTGAGATGGAAAGAGAATTTGAGACCATGGATATAAGTTTTCAAAATAATTTGGTCTTCGTCTTTCGTACAAGATGCCGCATCAACTCTAGAGCGTGTAGTATGATCATCAACAGAAAAGATCCTACTAATTTTGCTAGTACTACACTAGTGGAAAAGTTGGGATTACCATTAATACATATGGATAGACCTTACTTGTGGATAAGTGAATTTGACGAGGTTGAGTTTAGTCATAGAGTTGTGGTTAGTTTTGCTATTGGGGAAAAATATATTGAGAGATGAGTAGTGTGTGACGTAGTTCCTATGAGTACTACACATATATCATTGGGCAAGCCTTGGTATAAGTTTAACAAGGTAACTTATGATATGGACAAGAATATTGCGGGTTAATTTGTATTCAATCTTCAAGTCCAAGACAACTTTCAAACCTAAAGAACCGGATTGAAATAGATGAGAATGACGCAAGCCCAATATAGAAGCAGTTTCGACGAATCAAGCCGAATCAAGTCCGACACCAAAAATTCTTTTTGTTGTTTTTCTTTTTGTTGAATTTTTTGGCAAAGTTGTTGATGACTTTAGCCACCTTCTTTGACATCTATGTTATGTTGTCTAGGTTATTAAATGACCATTAAGGGTATAGCCTTTAAATAGCCGTTAGTTAGCAAGTTAGGGTGTTTTGGTCTTTTTACACCCCTTAGGGTTTCTTTCATTGTACTATTTAAACTCATTTCATCTTTTTTTTTTTTTTTTTTTGATGACCCGGAAATCACCTGGGCCGGACCCTTCGGACCCAAACCAGCTGCGCAAACCGGGGGCCCAGCAAGCAGCCCCAAACGCCTGCACCATGTTTAGTCAAGGGTGTAGCACAAGTGGGGAATCGAACCTTGGTCCCGAAGAACCACAGGCACAACCCACACCACCCCGCTACTGCCCCCGGAGGCAACTCATTTCATCTTAATGACAAGGGAATCACCAAATTTCGAATTTCATCTTCATTTTGAAGTCTTGGCTATTGCCTAAATTGCTTAAGGGAGGGATTCCCCTTATCTCATGCAATCGACTTATCTAAGGCGTGGCAACCTTAGTGGCGTCTCCGTGCTAGCAGAACACTTCAAGGAATCATCTTAAAGGTTCTCAAAGACAAGTTCTTTGTGGGTCTTCTTTGTGGCCTTGGAAGGGTTTTGTTCCTACAAAATCAAATTCGTGGTTCTTGGGGTTTTGTCCGTTGCGAGGTGTTTGCTTGGCCTTAAACATTTAAAGTGAGTTCCGCGTCATTTGGTATCAGAGCTTAGGGTTCCAAGGTCTGATTTTTCTATCTTTACTTTGTGTTTTTGATTTAGTTTTTATTATGTTTTGAGATGGAAAGAGAATTTGAGACCATTGATATAAGTGTTCAAAATAATTTGGTCTTCGTCTTTCGTACGAGATGCCGCATCAACTCTAGAGCGTGTAGTATGATCATCAACAGAAAAGATCCTACTAATTTTGCTAGTACTACACTAGTGGAAAAGTTGGGATTACCATTAATACCTATGGATAGACCTTACTTGTGGATAAATGAATTTGACGAGGTTGAGATTAGTCATTGAGTTGTGGTTAGTTTTGCTATTGGGGAAAAATATATTGATGAGGTAGTGTGTGACGTAGTTCCTATGAGTACTACACTTATATCATTGGGCAAGCCTTGGTATAAGTTTAACAAGGTAACTTATGATATGGACAAGAATATTATGGGTTAATTTGTATTCAATCTTCAAGTCCAATACAACTTTCAAACCTAAAGAACCGGATTGAAATAGATGAGAATGATGCAAGCCCAATATAGAAGCAGTTTCGACGAATCAAGCCGAATCAAGTCCGACACCAAAAATTCGGCCAAGACAAGACTTAATGGGCTCGAGACACATAATTTGGGCCTTGTTACATGAAGGCCACGAAATTTAGGAACTTTTGATGCAAGGAGACAACTTTAGACATTTTGGGAAAAGTTTTCCACATTTGTTGACTTATTAGGCATCTTTGTTGGATTTTTGTGGTTTTGTTGTTTTTCCTTTTGTTGAATTTTTTGGCAAAGTTGTTGATGACTTTAGCCACCTTCTTTGACATTTATGTTATGTTGTCTAGGTTATTAAATGACCATTAAGGGTATATAGCCTTTAAATAGCCGTTGGTTCGTTTGGCTTTCTTCTAGGAGGGCTTGTCCTCTCTAGATCCTGGGGGATGCCCCTTTGCTCTTGTATAGTTTTCTTTTGGTTATAATACTTACCTTATCCAAAAAAAAAAAGTTAGGGTGTTTTGGTCTTTTTACATCCTTTCATTGTACTATTTAAACTCATTTCATCTTAATGACAAGGGAATCACCAAATTTCGAATTTCATCTTCATTTTGAAGTCTTGGCTATTGCCTAAATTGCTTAAGGGAGGGATTCCCCTTATCTCATGCAATCGACTTATCTAAGGCGTGGCAACCTTTGTGGCGTCTACGTGCTAGCAGAACACTTCAAGGAATCATCTTAAAGGTTCTCAAAGACAAGTTCTTTGTGGGTCTTCTTTGTGGCCTTGGAAGGGTTTTTGTTCCTACAAAATCAAATGCGGCGGTTCTTGGGGTTCTGTCCGTTGTGGGGGTTTGCTTGGCCTTAAACATCCAAAGTGAGTTCCGCGTCATTTGGTATCAGAGCCGTTAGGGTTCCAAGGTCTGATTTTTCTATCTTTACTTTGTGTTTTTGATTTAGTTTTTATTATTTTTGAGATGGAAAGAGAATTTGAGACCATGGTATAAGTTTTCAAATAAATTTGGTCTTCGTCTTTCGTACGAGATGCCGCATCAACTCTAGAGCGTGTAGTTTGATCATCAACAGAAAAGATCCTACTAATTTTGCTAGTACTACACTAGTGGAAAAGTTGGGATTACCATTAATACCTATGGATAGACCTTACTACTGTGATAAGTGAATTTGACGAGGTTGAGTTTAGTCATAGAGTTGTGGTTAGTTTTGCTATTGGGAAAAATATATTGATGAGGTAGTCTGGTGACGTAGTTCCTATGAGTACTACACATATACATTTGGGCAAGCCTTGGAATAATTTAAAAAAGGTAACTTATGATATGGACAAGAATATTGCAGGTTAATTGTATTCAATCTTCAATTCCAAGACAACTTTCAAACTTAAAGAACCGGATTGAAATAGATGAGAATGACGCAAGCCCAATATAGAAGCAGTTTCGACGAATCAAGCCGAATCAAGTCCGACACCAAAAATTCGGCCAAGACAATACTAATGAGCTCGAGACACATAATTTGGGCCTTGTTACATGAAGGCCATGAAATTTAGGAACTTTTGATGCAAGGAGACAACTTTAGACATTTTGGGAAAAGTTTTCCACATTTGTTGACTTATGTAGGCATCTTTGTTGGATTTTTGTGGTTTTGTTGATTGTTGTTTTTGCAAAGTTGTTGATGACTTTAGCCACCTTATTTGACATTTATGTTATGTTGTCTAGGTTATTAATGACCGTTTAAGGGTATAGCCTTTAAATATCCATTAGTTAGCAAGTTAGGGTGTTTTGGTCTTTTTACACCCTTAGGGTTTCTTTCATTGTACTATTTAAACTCATTTCATCTTAATGAGAAGGGAATCACCAAATTTCGAATTTCATCTCCATTTTGAAGTCTGGCTATTGCCTAAATTGCTTAAGGAGGGATTCCCCTTATCTCATGCATTCGACTTATCTAAGGCGTGGCAACCTTTGTGGCGTCTACGTGCTAGCAGAACACTTCAAGGAATCATCTTTAAGGTTCTCAAAGACAAGTTCTTTGTGGGTCTTCTTTGTGGCCTTGGAAGGGTTTGTTCCTACAAAATCAAATGCGCGGTTCTTGTGGTTCTGTCTGTTGCGCGAGGGGTTGGATTGGCCTTAAACATCCAAAGTGAGTTCCGTGTCATTTGGTAAATAGCTTAGGGTTCCAAGGTCTGATTTTTCTATCTTTTACTTTTTGTTTTTTATTTAGTTTTTATTGGTTTTGAGATGGAAAGAGAATTTGAGACCATGGATATAAGTTTTCAAAATAATTTGGTCTTCGTCTTTCGTACGAGATGCCGCATCAACTCTAGAGCGTGTAGTTGGATCATCAACAGAAAAGATCCTACTAATTTTGCTAGTACTACACTAGTGGAAAAGTTGGGATTACCATTAATACCTATGGATAGACCTTACTTGTGGATAAGTGAATTGATGAGGTTGAGTTTAGTCATAGAGTTGTGGTTAGTTTTGCTATTGGGGAAAAATATATTGATGAGGTAGTGTGTGACGTAGTTCCTATGAGTACTGACCAATAGCTACGTACTTTGGGGGCATGGTCTGGTGTGTAGCTGGGGACGTTTTAATAGACATGGAGTTCTCTCTTTCTTGTGAGAAGTAGATGAGTATCTTCCTTAAGGGTTGATTCGATACTTGAACAGTTAGAGCGTTCAAGTTTTTCTATTATGAATAGAAAGATTAAAATTCATAATGGTTATGAATAAATCATTCATTAGAGAATCAATGGTACTTAAGGTAAAAATATTAGGGGGGTATAACGGACATTATGACCCGTCTCTAATTACGAGATACTCGAATGATTAATTCATATGTAGTGACTATATCGATGGACACACGACGTGGTTCGGCTTAATATACTATTTGCGGTAACGAGAGTGCAATTTTTAGGGTTTTTCGTGAAATAACCCGTAGTTAATTTCGGAATATTTAATTAAGAACTTAAATAAATGTTTCGAGATTATTGGGCTCAGAACCGTAGGTCCATTTGGTCCCCCGTGCTAGCTCAATATATTGTAGCGGATTTATTATAATTGGATAGTCCAATTATATACTCACATATGTATAAATATTATTAATATGATGAATAATATTATTTTGTCACACTTGAAACTATATATTAAAAGTTATATATGGTTTTAATAATTATATGATAATTATTGAATGCAAAATATTAAATTATATATGATATAATTTATGAGGCCAAATTTGGAATTTCAATCGTGGGTTTTGGAAACCCTAGGTAGAGTGATAGCTAGGGTTGCAAAACTCTGGTGCATTAAATTCTGGAAACACTTAGTGATAGGTTCAGAAAGATTAAAGGAAAGTGTTACATAGTTGTCCTTACTTAGGAGGTGGATTATAATTTGGATATGTAATTTACCAAAATCTTTTGGTAATTTTGTGTGTGTTAGGTTGTCTTAATAAGTACATTAGGTAATTGAATATAGTAAAACTGTAGAAAATGACACTAATAAATGAATTGTAATCAAAAAATGGAACCTATGGCCTAAGTTACAATTGTGAAAATGGGCTTTTTGAAAATAAAATAACCTCATATCAAGATAAAAGAAAAATAAAGTTGCATTGATAGACTCTTCATTCTAAGACTCAGGCCCCTAGCCTCCATCTTCTTCTTCCATTCTCCGCTCAAAATTGAGAAAAAACCAAAAGAAAGAATAAGAAGAAAAATAAACAAAATACTTGTGGACATTAATCTATAAATAGTTTAGGGATTAAATTGTGAGTCTAGCCCCTCTAGTTTTCTGTGGGTAATGAGATATAGCTCGGAAGACTTTGTGGTGTTGGAAAAATAATCATCTTCATCTTCTTCTTGTGGTACTCTGCAGTGAGGCTTATTTTGCTCACTACCCGCAATAGTTTTTGTGAAAATGGAACTCGGTTTGGTTTCTTTTTAATCCAGAATTTGTGGGGAACATATATGGGTGTTTTGAGGTGTGTTGGGCTGTTTTCAAGAGAAAAATAAAAACTGAAACATAGCACTGTCCACGCATTTTAGGGACTATTTGAGCAGTGCGTTGGGCGCGAATTGGGTCCAAAACAGTCCAGTTTTTGTCCGGCAGTTCGGGGATGTTTGGAGACTATTCCGAGGATGTTTCGAGGCTGGATTTTTGTCTAAAATGGAAGAAAAATTTAAGTGGTGGTACTAGTTGCATTCGACCACTCAAAGGTTTTCAAGTCCGATCCGGGTGCCTAACATGCTTCCGCTGCGCAAGGAAAGCGTTTCCTACACTAGTGAGATCACCACAATTGTTTCCAACACTAGTGAGATCACCACAATCGTTTCCTACACTAGTGAGATCACCACAATAAAGTCTCCTAAATATGGACTTCGATGTTCGCCTCAAGATACTCCCAGAAACAAGTGAATGCATAGTGGAAGGAGATCGAAACAAAAACCTTCTGATTAGTACAAGAGCAAAAAAATAAAAAGGAAAAATAACTCTAATTAAAAGATTTAGAAAAGAAGTTGTCTAGATGAAACGATGAGAGAGAAAGTTTAGTCAAGCAATGACGGGAATACAAAAGAACCAGCGTTAGACATGACTAAGGACATGTAAAAGATAATACCCCCTCAAATAAGGAAAAAAATATCGATTAAAGAGGTTTTAGATATATAATATAGAGCAATATAGAAGAGAAAAAAACTCTAAGAAAATATTTAGGAGAGAAGTTGCCTGGATGAAAAGAGGAGGTATTAATCAAGCAATATGACTTAAGGATCTATAGCAACAGACTTTTTCATTTATGAATTAAAGAAAAAGGGATACCAACAAATATATTGAGAAACGCATAAAACTGAGCCCTTAGATGCTAGTATAAGATCGAAGTCCTATTAAAAAATAGATGGGAGGAAAGATAACGAGGGCCAAGGAAATGAGGCATAAGGTAACTTGAAATAAATTTATTAAAGTATAACATAAAGAGAGCTAAGGAGACTAAGTTTACGAATATTGTCGAGACCAAGACAACACCTGACAGAATCATATTAGGGGAACAAGTGGAAGTGGGACATCCTAGAGTACGACTAGGTAGATAGATCAAATGAAGAAAAAGATAGTTGACCAGATTTGTGATAACAACGAATCTAAGGTATGGAAGATAGTATGAGTACTATCAGAACTAAAACATCACTGTTGACGTCAACAATAAAGACTTACAGTTGCTTCCAAGCTTTAATTACCCATTCTGCACTAGTATATATATGGCTGACATAACAATGATTTGTTCCGTTAAGTCTAGCCAACTAAAAGAGGACTGTCAGAGAGATGGCAAGAATTAATATTTTGGATTTAGAGAATATCGGGAACCATGATGATAAACTTAAAGCATATAGGGAGCTTGATCATAAACTATAATGTCCTACTGTAGGCACTGCATTTTTTGCATAAGACCCAGTGATGAGTCTCGTATGGAGACATTACCTTTTAAGTTGCGGGAGTAGCAGGAAACGTATGCCGGAAGGGAAAATTATGAATTAATAGCTCGTCAATTTTTAACTCACTGGTTGTCCGCGGATTCGCTCAGTCGATTCTTATTTTAAAAAATTAAAAATCTTGGCCCAGAACCCACGCACCCACCAAAAGCCCATATGCACCCATCCAAACCCTAACCCTAGCTCACCACTATATAAGGACCCCTAAACTAAACCTAGTTTTTTGGCTTCAGCCCATGGACCTCACGGCAGAGACAAAAAAAAACAAAAAAAAAACCTGAAGACCTATCTCTTCCCCACACGGCACAGACGCACAGCCCTGGTCTCCTCTCTCACTATAATCCTCTCTCTCGGCAACCCTACTGCCAGCACGCCCTACATGTGAACGGTAGCCTCCTTTTACCCTAACCTTCTTTCAACCCTACTCATCGCAGCAACCCAACCCTCTGACCGACTAAACGGCTCCCTTCTCTCTTCACCAAACAGCCTCTGTCTCCATCTTCAACAAACCCTAAAGACACAAATCAACCAGCCGCCCTTTCATTCACAGCAGCCCCCAAACCAGACACCCTAAAGCCCTCACATCCACGACCTTCATGCAGCTCACGAAACCACACACTCACTCGGCATCCCTCTTTACTCATCTCTCTCTCATTGAAGCCAGAATATAAACCCTAAGACCTATGGCTCTCGCTCTCTGATTCACAACACAAGCAAGCCACAAAAGATAAATCAATGCCTTGACGCTTCTCTCCACCACACACGGCAACCAACTCATCAACCCTAAGCCACACCTATTCAATAAACAGATACCATTCTTCACGCATGAATAACAACCCATTCACGTACCCACTCGTCTCTCTCCTTGACGACAACAAACAGCCCACAACCAGTAAACCAGAACCCTAATCTCGGCAACCAACTTACGTCCACAACCCTCACGTATCTCTCATCTAGTGGGCACATGCCACAAACAGAACACCGTCACTGAAGCCACTGATAACCATGAACCCTAACTCACGTCACACAGGCCCTTCTCTCTCTCTAAACGACCAACAACAACACCCCACAAAGCCGAGCATAACACGTAGCAAACGACCTTTAACGCCACCCCCCTCACCAATAAAATAATAACACCGAACACCCACAAAGCCAAGTCATACAGCCCACGCTCACATAAAAAATGGCCTCCACAAACTGCCCTCGTGACCAGTAAAGAAACCACACAAAAATAGTCCAAAATAGCCCACAAAACAGTCCACCAAAACCGTCCCCAAACAGTGAAGAAAATAGAGAAAACAGCGGTTG
This sequence comes from Zanthoxylum bungeanum, assembly GCA_019454045.1. Lineage (NCBI taxonomy): Eukaryota > Viridiplantae > Streptophyta > Magnoliopsida > Sapindales > Rutaceae > Zanthoxylum > Zanthoxylum bungeanum. The sequence goes on from SKCR01009066.1 coordinate 40,881, forward strand.
AAAACAGTGAGTGAATCGGAGAAAAACAGCGAATGGAAACCGCAAGTGAAAATGGACAAAACAGTAAAAAATAGCGGACCAGTAAAAACAGCGGAAACAGCAAACCAGCAAAACCAGTGGAAACAGTGAAAACACAATGGACCAGTTGAAAATAGTGGAAATGATAACCCTTCCGGCACCGGGAAACGCACTCCCAAAAAGCGGCTAAAAAGGTAAGACCTGAGGGCACCCCTTTTATTTACTATCATTTATTTTTAGTTATTTTATTACTTTATTTCGCATGAGTATTGTGGATTGGTGCATGATGTGATTTCCGAATGAACGGAATTCGTGTTTTCTTTTGTGGTATATTGGATGGAAACCCGGACGTAAATTCCGTAGCCGATTCCGAATGGACGGTATTGCGGTTTGCACTCGGGATACAATGCCACGTACCACTTGAGAGACACACGTATTTCGTTTCAACTAAATTTGTATTTGAGCATGATGTAGTCCGTAGATTATTTATTTATTATTTGAAGCATGATTTAGCCTAGTTTATTATTTATTTTCAAGCATGATTATGTTATTTTTATGCATGATATTTTGTTAGTTTATGCTTATGTTTCAATGGTTATTTGTTTTTTGGTTTAGTGGTTCAATATGCTCGTTGTGTCATATTGCGTGTTTGCCGTTTAATGAGTTACTTTTTCAAGCATGCAAACTTAGATGAGGAGTTATTTTGATGAATGTGGCATTAGATCTGAGTTATTATTGAGCATACATGTTGAGTAGATTTTGTTAGTTTATTGCACAAATCATATCATCACAAGTGACATAAGTAAGGGACCATTCCGAACCCAACGATTTGAGGTCTTCCCTTGCAAGGGGTGAGTGCGGCCTTAAATCTCATTTTCCCGGGTCACACCGGGTGGCGACTCCAGTATTTCTCCGGTTTAGTCCTCCGTGGGCTACTCTGTACTCCAAACTAGGCCGCGAGCCTAAAAACAGCATGCGTCGTCAATTTCTGTGTCCCCACCTACGCCCCACAGATTGGTTATAGTATGAGAACTGGAGGATAACGCCCGTGAGCAGTTGGGATTTAGGGAAGAGGAAATAGACAGTTAAGCAGTTAAGTTAAGAAAATAGAGAATTAAATAGTAGGTTATGAGACTAATATAAATTAACCGTATAGATCAAAATAAGGTTATTGAGGACTAAAAATAACTCAATTATAACCAGTACAATACCACACAAATATAGTACTGACCAAAAGAAACGACAATGACCTCCAAGTTAAAATGTTAGAAATACAACACCATTCAACAAGTTCTAGAGGAGTGTATTTGGTAGTGTGTAACTCATTAGAAAATGCCTAATTGTTGAGAGAGTGGCTGGTCCTAACACGTGAGGGTTTGTCCGAATCTGAAACTCCTTAAATGTGGTCCAACATCCTCGGTTTTCGAGAACAGTCTTCGTTGTCTTATCTAAGTTCAGACCTATAAGAGATTGTAGGACTTCTAGCACATCTCTTGGATGTCGTGATATGTAGAATGAAGATAGATGAATTCGTGAATAATAAGTTTCGTGAAGATTTAACCTCTATGTAGACAATATAATAGTATACGGCCATTGTTGTCCACACGAGAATAAGGGTTCCCAATGGGACTTTCAAAGGTTTAAGCTTTTAGCTATAAGAATCGAATGGAGTATACCAGAATAAGAGATTCTTAGAAATTATAATACCGAGTTATTGAACAGAAAAACAAAAAGGAAGTAAGGAAGACAAGAGGAGACTCAGATGTCCTCAAACCAGGGCGAACTTGTAAATTAAACCTCAGAAGGGATTCGAGGATGAATCATATTTAAAGGGGGGAGAATTTGTAACACCCCGGTAATCCCGACGACTATCAAGTTAGGGATGGATAACACATGATGTTGAATTATTTTCAAGTATGTACCGTGCTCATGAAATGACTTTTCGGACATTCGAGTAAATTCCTCGCAATTACAAGAACGACAAAATACTTAAATTACAAACAAGATTAATCCGACAACCAGGTAATGTGAGCCGAACATTTTCATACAAACTCTAATTTTATGAACTTTAATATTGTCGAAAATCTAAGACCGAGACCTACAACTTTGCATTGAATATTTTTCCAATTTCGAATCAGAAATAGGTCAAAATAGCGATTTCCATAGCTGCTACAGTAAGTTTAGATTGAAGTCTAGAAATGGTGATGTGGCACAATCTTGGCAACCCATTTCATTACAAAAATCAGCCACTTTCTCATATAAATAAAACACTGTTCACTCATCTCTCTCAATAGCCAAAACTGAGCATGGGCTAAGGGGAGCTTTCCCATTTTGTTTTTCATTCTCAACGGAAATTTTGGGTGAAGGCTAATGAAGTTCAAGTTCAAGCACACAAAGAGTTAAAGCTTCTAACTCTATTTCTTTCATTATTTTTCAGTTTTGGGCAACGAACTAGGGACCCAAATTCGCATCTTGTATGCCCTAAAGTTTGGAGTGGCTCAATTGGCAATGATAGTGTTAGTGGCATGCATTGTGAGAAGTGTATTGATAGTGTTAGCATGGAAATGAGTCTTTATGTGTATGAATGAGATGAGGGATTGTATATTGAGAATTGATGATACTTTAATAAATGAGTTGTGTTTAGATTGGTGATATAAAATGATTTATCACAAGTTGAGTGGGAATTTAGATAGTAATATTGGAATTGCTTAGGCTTAGTCATTGAAGAATTGAAGAATAGCTCTGAAATCAGGCAACCGTCACGACGATAATGGGCTTGTGTCACGAAGCGAAACAAGGAAAAACTCTATACCTCTGTTCTGGATGTATGGGCATCGCAACACTTAACACTTGGCGTCATGACGTGGATCATAAGATTGCTATTTGCCTCGGGTCTGATTATATGAGCGTCGCGACGCTCAACACCCAGCGTCGCGACGCGTAACAAGAAAATGCTTCTGCCTCAGGTATGAACCAATGGAGTCGCGAGGCACAACCTCTAACGTCGTGACGCGTGGCTTTTTTTCAAAATCAAATTTATCCATTTTAGTTCAACTTAGGATGTTTTAGGGCCTCATATCGGCACATGTATACGTATTACACCATGTCACAAGCATGATACATCATTTTGAGATAACAGTTAGTTGAATTGAGAAGCTTAGCCAAGTTCTGAAACATAATTCATGACTTATGTGCTAACCAAACCTATTTATTATCCGAGTTGTGATTATGAAACATAGATTACACCGTCAAGTTTCTGAGAAGCACATCTCATATCGACATGTTAACGATTCTTTACAGCTAATCAGAATACCATTTCTGATATATGCGATATGCCCTAGGTGATCGACTTTGGCTAAAGTTCTAAGAATCGTGACCTACTCACATGGATACCTAAACCCGTTATGGTATACGTACGGGCATAAGGATCGTATCTTAATACGCACTTGATTAACAAGTGCATCAGTTTACACCCAACGAACATCTAGCGTTCATATATGAAAAGTCTCTGACATATATGTCATCAAACTGTGTAGGATCACACACAAAATCAATGTTATCCTATAGTCAAATGATCACATATGCTACTCGACTCGTCGAGATTCCTTTTGACGGTGGTGTGTACTTCCAACTATTAGGAATCACCTGTGAGTCATTCAGTATTCGTTGCAAATACCCATATATCTATACGAGCTTCCCAAGCTCATGGTACATCGGGTTAAACCATTGGAACTCTAAATCCAATATATGACATGTGCTAGTCTTCTAGGTTATAGGAATTCGACCGTATTCCAAAACCAACGACTTTGAATATTTACTTTAAGAATAGTTTATAATAGAAATACTATCCCAATGTCGGACCACCTAAAGTCCATTATTACTACTAGACTATTCTAAGGTCAATGTCATTTTTAGCATCTTTATATATCAACCTAATATGCATAATGACATTACCATTAATAAGGCTTGAAATGAAAATATAATTATTTTATTAATAAATAATAAAATATAAGGTACAATATATTATTCGGATTAGCGCTTTAAGCACTAACTCCAACACATATAACATAAAATAAATT
>SKCR01009067.1:0-60676 GCA_019454045.1 Zanthoxylum bungeanum
AACCATAATATTTGCAGGGCCGGCATACCGGTCTCAGACAGAGAGTTAGAGCGGTCTTTCACCTTCACCATATATTGAGTCCCAATTTCGTTTTTGCTAACTTCATCAATCTTCTTGCATTTTCTTTATGACAAATATATCGAGAGTAACTTGAATCTTCTTTATCAAACACTCTCATCATAATCATAACTCACACAATATACTTTCATTATCATTTAGTGAGCTTGAGATACTTGGGTTGAAAACTCTCACACTTAAATCTTCTTATCATTTGTGAGTGCTCAAGTTGTATTGTAAAATCTTCATATCTCAAATACTTGGTTGAGAAATCCCTTGTTGAGTAAGTATACTAAAAATGATAATTTTTGTAAAGGTTAAATAGTGAACTTAAGTGAAAAACTATTGGTGTTGTAAAAATGTTTGAGGTGAACCTAGAAAATCTATTGGTTTGGGGTGAACCACGAAAAACTCTTGGTTACGTGCGCGCCACGAAAATTCGGTGTAAGTTGTGGATCCAACTTTACATAGTGAAAAGCTTCAAGCGCGGCTTGGAGGAGTGAACGCAAGCATTGTTGGTCGAACCACTATAAATCACAATATCAATTTTCTCTAACTCTTAACTTTTTATTTATCGTGAGTTATATTTTATATTTGCATATTATTTAGTAACTTGCATTTGGGAATATAATGTAATTGAGAAAATTGACCTAAGCTTAAGCTACTAACTTAGTAGCGTAAAATCGAAAAGATTTATATTTCCGTAATATTATGTCATTACTCAATTCACCCATTTATTGTGTATGGTGATTGTTTGTTGACTGTGCTTAGGCATGGCAACCATACCCGGACCCGGCCCGGGTTCGCATGGACCCGGACGACCCGGGGTCCGGGTCTACCCGGATCCGCAATTTTTTTTTGCGGATCCGGTTATGAATTTTGCAGACCCGCACTGTCCCGGGTCCGGATGCGGGTCTGGAAATTTCCGGACCCGGGTACCCGGGACCCGATTTAAAAAAAAAACGTAAAACATAACCCTAATTCCTAAATGAGGGTCTCTAACTCCCTATCCCTAATTCCCCCCACGCACGCAGCCACCCCCACAAACCTCAGTACCTCACGCAGCCACACCCCACCTGACCTGCCAGATGGGACTGATTTTTTTTTTTTAAAAAAAAGATTTGTGAGACTGGTTCAATAAAAAAAAAGTTGCGGATTCCGGGTCCGGACCCGGATACCTTTTCCGAGTCCATTGCCGGACCCGGGTCCAAAAAAGAAGTTGCGGATCCGGGTCCGGGTCCATATGGACCCGGACCCAGATCCGGAAATTGCCATCCCTGTCTGTGCTTGTAGGTATTTTCAAAGTGGTGATTCAGGCAAAAGGGAATAATATTATGTTCCACATTTGCCTTCAAATATTAACTATGAAGGGGCGCAGTACCTCTCCCGGTAGAAAAATTCTACAATACAATGATAGTACCACGTCAGTCATATAAAAAAACCGATACTATTATCATGTTTACTAAATATTAAAAAACTACTACATAAATTATTTCATTACAAAAAATAAACAAATCTAAACAATCATATTGCATCTATAGAGGCTAGAGTTTTCGCTTGGTGAATCACTGCCTAGTCCCTGAAGGGATGAGAACAAAGTCCGAATATTGATAGAATCATGACCAAATGTTAATAATTATATGAGTTCTTTATTCACTCAATGCGACCATGAGTAATGAAACTCAAAGCCTACTTTATTTCAAATGTAAACCAAATAAATAATAATTATATTTAATTAATTAACTACATATATCATATATTTATTTATTGGTGACATTATATTACCCATACACAATTGTATTAAAAAATACTCATCTATCTAATTATGACACTGAAGAATTGACATTTGTCAATCAAATTAATAACGCAAAAGAGAAATCCTCAAACTAAATTAGTACATGCATTACAAAGACAAACGGGTATATTGTCCGCTTCATTAATACAGTGTGTCATTTCCTCGTGGGATCATATATCTCCTTGTGATTCTTCCTTTTTTTTTTTGTTTTAATTTCTTTAATTTTCCAGTTTTTTCAGATAAATAATATCCCTCTGCCCATTGTGAACCTGCTCTTTGACCAAACCCTAGCTACATATCTCAATGTAACAACATGACATTAATTTGATTTCAAATATGTAACATTTATATAATATTGTATGAGATTTGTTTGTGTTTGGTGGTGAGTCAGTGAAACGGACAAAAGAGAGTGTGAGAAGAGACAGAACAAAGAACCTTGTAGCTTGTCGTGTATTATACAGATTTTGATTCTTTTTCATTTAGAGATAGGGGGAGAGAGAGAGAGAGATAAAGATAGTTCTTAAAATATAATATATGTTTTAAATTTTCAAAATATAGGATTTTTTTTTTATCCGCATTCGCTCTGTGTTTTAAGTTGTCTCTCCTTGAAAATCTCATTTTAGATTAACAATATATAATAATTTATTTCTTAATTAATTCCTAGAAATTACAATATTTCAAATGAATCGGCGGTGGTCATGTGAGGAGGAGGCTGTGGGGTTTCACTTTTTTTATTGCGTTTTATAAATTGGAATAGAATCTTCTTGGCACCTCAACGTGTTAGAGAAAATATGAAGATGGTGTTTTTATGTGTAAGTGTGAGATTTTGCTAGTGATGGTGGTGGGCTAGGGAGGATCTGGCTAAGTTGCTGACAACTTGTAAGATTTTGAAAAGGAACATAAGATAAAATAAATTATCAGACTTTATTTTATAGATTTTAGATTTCGATACTCAGTAGGTCCACATCTTTTATCAATGTTTGATACAAACAAAAATGCTTCATATAATATAATTACATTTTCTCATCAACTGCTCATCTTCATCAAATTAAGAAGGAGGTCCCATACTCACATGTCCTCATGTTATGTATATGCTTCACAGTTGACAGCCCCTATGTCCTCATAATATAATCATTCTAATCTGATAACATTAAAAAAATGTATATTTAATAAAAGAGAAATTAATCATTTTACACTTATAATTTCATTAATACCCTTAATTTCATCATTACAGTAGATGTCACCATCAATTATCCATAATCTAGCCAATCAAATTTGCCCATTCCTCTACTATTGTATCGGCCTATAGCGGCCAGTGACGGCCTATGGCGGCTCTTCTCTGCCACTATTCTGTCATTACACCGGCCTATGGCAACTGATAGGGCCTACGACCATTGTGGACCGCAGTTTTCCCTCTGTCATCATTAACCTTCTGGAAGCACACCTTCTCAAGTAGGGCATACGTCATATGACTTTAATACTGGTCGGCCCGTGACCCCATCTTCGTTCCCCGGATTGGCATATCGAGGTAGATGATACTGATCAAATATATCCTTAGCTCTTTTAACCATATCGAGTTGGCACATACAAAGATCTCCTCGAGTAGGGCTCCACAAAATCTCAGAAAACCCCAAATCACACTTTTCATGTGGTCGGGTCGATATCACAACTCGCTTAATCCCCAAGATACTATGTTTTCAGGATTTCTTCTATGTTTCTTACGGTCAAGTCTCTCTGTTAGAACTCATCTCTTTCTAGGTCATTGGGCCTTTGCCACCTTACTTTTGGCTATGTAATCTCCATTATATCCTTCATCGGTACTTGATTCTTCCTCGGAGTAAAAAATCACCATCAACAGATCCTAATATGTTATTTAGTCTTTTATTATTCAATAAACAAGTATATATTACTCAGAAAACTAAGCTTTTCTTTTACTTTCACATGTCCATTCCATCACTCTAATCATATAATTAGGTTAATAAACTAGATAATTAGTTGTTGTTCAAGTAATATTAATGAGCAATGATACAGACATAGACAAATGACACAGATCCAACCACATATGCTTAGTGGCTGGATCTATGTCATTGAACCTTAGCTCTTTCTCTCTCTCTCTCAATGACACAGATCCAGCCACATAAACATATGTGGTTGGATTTATGTCATTTTTCTGTTTTATTATTCAGTATACAAGTATATATTATTCAGAAAACTAAGATTTTCTTTTACTTTCACATTTCCATTCTGAAAATTCGAATTTGGTCATAGATTCTGACCCTATGCGGAATTAAACACAATTAGTTAAGACTAGTCCTAATTATTATTTCTATGGATTATCAACAAGCACCCTTAAGTCTATGCAATTATGAAATAAAGAAAATAAACAAAAGCATAAACAAAATCAACATATGTAATTTTGTTAACGAAATGGAAAACTCGTGCGAGTAAAAAACCACTCCGAGTATCTAGGCTACCAGCTAAAATCCACTATAATGAGAAAACTTACAGTGATGGTATAAGACCCATGGCAACAACTCTACCGACTCTAATACCTCTAAACTATAATAACTCGAAGAACTCCTCGAGCCCGCACCAAGCGGCATTCTTCAGAACCTCTGAAGTCTTGAAGCGGAGAAACCCTGCAGCACGCAAACGCCGGAACTCCGACTATCAATCTTCCTCCTTAAGAACTCTGAAGGCTTATGAAATTGGGTTAGGGTTATGTATCTGTGATGGTCAAACAAATATCAATATCACCAAGGAAAACAAAGACATGATATTCAAAAGAGTCTTCAAGGTAAAAATCAAGAAGGTTGAAAACTTAACAAGGTTGAAGCTTAGAATAATGTGTTTCAAACCATTGTGAAGGTGGCTTAATATTTGTTTATATAGGTAGGGCAAATGCTAGGGTTTCCTTGTGCAAAACATGCTTAAAAATGCATCCAAAATAACATACTTACGCACGGGCGTTCGAACGCCACAAGAACACATGACGAACACGTGCTATTTTGCAAACTCGTTCGGACGTATAGTCGAACGCACCTCGAACGTGAACTCACTGGAAGGTTTCGTTCAAACGGCAAGATGAACACACTATACATGGGAACCTTCTGCCAAGTTTCATTCTATGAATGTGACACGAACGCAACTCGTTCGAATGCAAACACGAATGTAGCACTAACACATATCTGATTCCTTCACGCACAATCGGCCAAATACCAGTCCAATTACTCCGAGATCTTCAAAACTTATTACAACTCAATTGAACTTATTTTATTATGGACATTGTCAATAAAAATGGAACTAACACATTCCATCACTCTAATCATATAATTAGGTTAATCCACTAGATAATTAGTAGTTGTTCAAGTAATATTAATGAGCAAAGATACTGTCACAGACAAATGACACAGATCTAACCACATATACTTATGTGACTGGATGTACGTCATTGAATAGATCTAGCCACATAAACATATGTGGTTCGATTTATGTCATTTGTCCATTTACATAATATTTTCCAATATTAATTGTGTTTGATTTGATTCTCTTGAGATATAGCTTATAATCTGTAAATTATGGCAGTAAAAGTAATGGGTTGCGGGGAACATATTTGTTGGAATTTGGAAGCATCTATATTGATTTTACGTATATTACACATGTGAAACCTCCCAGAAAATACATGGAATATGAACAAGTGAATAGGGTGGTTGTGGTGGTGGCAATAAATAAATATATAATGTTTTTACACTGGATAAAAACAAAACAAGAATCACGAGAATGCCATATATAAAAACAAACAAGATAATAAAAAAAAGGCAAAAAAAAAAAAAAAATGTTTCCATGTCAGTCGCTGCAAAATTGCACAAAGTGCATAAGAGGTGAGTTACGAAAGGCAAGAGATGAAAAGTAGAAAGAGAGAAGGATATATCAAGTTTTAGAAGGTGGTATTCTCAGACGATAAGCTAAGGCAACGTATTTCCCATTTTAATTGAATATCGGGACTTGAAATAGGTTTTAACGAGAGTTGATAATTTTTTTTCCATGTTTTCTTTTCTCTATTTTGTATCGAACTTTTTATTTATTAATATAATTCTCACGACGGGGCTGAATAGCACGTGATTAGGCAAGTGTTTAGGTGTCAACCTAATAGGATTAATGCAAGTTGCATATTCTTGAGATATAGCATAACAAAATTTAAATTTACTTTGAATATTAAGAGAATCAACCAAGAAAATGGTTAAAAGAGGAAGTAAAGTTGTGGGGAACTGGGACAGTTTAATTTTGTTTTTCCAATAATGAGAATCATATAACATAATCAAAATAATCAGTTATCTATATGAAATAATTAACCATCATTTTCCTATTGTTTCACTTTGGAGTTTGGAGTTTGGACATCCTTCTGTCCCTACTCCTTGCTACTTCTGTTCAATTACTCATAACAAAAAAGATTCATTTCTCACTTTTAATTATGGCATCACTCTCCCAGTTTATATTTTCATGCATTCTTTCGGTTATTGCTTTATTTTATTTTATTTTTTTTCAATAACAAAACTAATTAATTGAGTTATAGGTAGGGTTGGCAAAAATTCATGCGGGGATGGGAAAAATATTACGGAGGGGTAAGAATATAATTTTTCATTCCCCACTACAAAAAATAAGGTTTTTAGTGTCGAAAAATATTAACGCTAAAAGAACGTCTATTGGCGCTAAAGATCATTAGCGTCGAATATTTTCGACATAAATTTTTTACCCTAAAACGTGGATGAGAAATACTATTAGCATCGAAATTATAATTTCGACGCTAAAGTACAACATTTTACGTCAAAATATTTTCGACGATAAATTTGAGACCTTTAGCGTCGAACCATTTTTCGACGCTAAATCACGTATTTGGCGACGAATATTTTTGACGCCAAATAAATTTGTACTTAATAAAAACTTATTTATTTTTTCTTTTAGCGGCGAAAATTTCGACGATTAATGTATTTTAAAATAAAAAAGAAATTTTATTTATTATTCGACACTAAAGGTGAAATAATATTAAAATATAAATATTATTTTATTACTTTTAGCGTCAAATCCTTCGACATTAAAGGGTATAAGAAAATTATTATTAAGGAACCTTTAGCTTCAAAACATTCAAATTTTTTTTTTTTGAAAAATATTATTATAATAAAAATTATTTTACTGAATAATAGTAAAAATAGTTTTATTCTAATAATTTTTTTGTTCTTATAAATTTTAAAAAAATAAAAATTAAATTAAATTTATAATTAGATTTTATTAAATAAAATAATGGTCTATTAACAATCATTGCTGCTATGAATGTTTATAGAAATGAAAATAATAATCATTGTTGTTGTGATGGAGGGACGGTCGAGACTGATGCAGTCTGGTCGAGTGAGGCTCCAGCATTTGCCTGAAAGTCCTCATTTGCTGGTCAAACTCATGCATCTTCTTCTAGTTGTCATCATTGACCTGTCGTAGCTTCTCCTAGGTCTTCTTCAGCTCTTCTTTGGTATTGTCCAACTCTTTCTTGGTGTTGGCTAGCGGTTCTTGAAGGCACAGTTGAGTAGAAGAAGAAACAGTACTCTGTCTAGATGACGTCGGCTTCTTACGAGTACCAAGTCCGATGATGTATGCTGTCTGGTTCTTGAAGACAAATTATGATAACTCCTCATCTGGTAGAGGGTCGGACCCTGTCTCATGAGCATGTCACTAGACCTCCACCATTTCGTTCTATTTAAAAAAACTGAAGTTAATGTTCGAACTTGAAAAGAAAAAAAATTAAATTTAAAAAAATATTTAATTTATTTTAAATACTAAAACTTACGTAGCAACGTCCGGCTTCTTCATTTATCCATTTTTTCGTCTCATTGTAGTGCGTCACTCGGAAAAATTCCGGAAATGACTGCACCTCACATGTGTTACTCTGTAAAAAAGCATAAAGTGGTTGTTAATGTTAGTAATGAAATGTTAAAAAACAATTTAGGGTATATTTACCTCAAGTCTCTAAGGGACGTGGCTTGGTGGTGTAGCTCAGGATTTGACCTTGAGGTCATGAGTTTGAATCCAGAGAGTGCGTTTCTTGTAAAAGTCTGGTATGGGTGAGCATCGGTTCCGGGTCTACCCGGAACCGGACCGGAAATCCGGGTTTGGAATTGAAACTGGTTGTAACTGGTCCGGTTCCGGTTCCAAATATAAGGAACCGGTTGTAACCGGAACATGACCATAGAATCGAAACCGGAACCGCATTTGAGAACCGAATTAGATACCTGATTTTCACGTCCTTCCTCAGCCAATATTCTCTCAAGCTCACTCGGTCGGCATGGGATTGTTAGGGCACCTTCATGATCAAACCCATACTCTTCAGCAGCTTCCTTCAATAGCCTCATGAATGTGGGGTGTGTCAAGTAATTCAAAGGGACGATGAATCTTTTTGGCTCATCACCATCCATAGCTAAAACAACACAAACTAATGATACTGGAATCTCATTCATATGGTTTAGGATTTTATGACATAGAACTTTCACCACGAGTACTCAATGAAGCTACGCAAAACGGAAACCCATGATTTTAATGACAATGTTATATTAATAGGGTAATTCGGAACCAGACCAGAATCGAATTGGAACCGAATAATATGGTACTCTATTTAATTGGGTAGGTTTCGGTTCCACTTAGTTAGGAACCGATTTTTTTAGGGTAGGTTCCGGTTCCATACGGAACCGAAACCGGTTTTGCTCACCCCTAGAGTCTGTGACAGCTAGGGGTTTTACCTGTTCCGTTTAAGTACGGAATGTGTGGTTTGGCGGCAGAGTTTCCAACGATTTTAAAAAAAGTATACTTACCTCAGAATGTTCGGCACGGTGTTGGGAAAATGTCTTGGAGCCTCCACGATGGTTGAAACACAGGTGACTGTAATTCTCCGCGTTTGCGTGATATTTATTCTGCATTTAACAACATTGTCAGTAACAAAATCAAAGAGAATTATCAGTTTCGTATTATTTTAAAAATTACCTCGTGTTTGTTGCTGGACCAGAACTCACACAAGAATGTCAAGTTTTGCTCATCTATACAATCAGACTTGTGCTGTGGAGCCTCCAAAGCCTCATGTTCGTTGAATATCGGTTTCAGGATTTTTGTCCTAAAATCCGTGTAACTCTTCCACATGTGGAGTTCGAGATACTTCAGGATCTTTGGTTTGTTCAGGTCCACCTCGAACCACTCTGGTAAGAATAGCAACCGATCAGAAATTAAATTTAAAACATTAATTTAAAGAAAACATAAAATAAAGAAAACTCAATACGTACGGATTTTGGAATCTTCATTAAAATAGAGATAAAATCTCCACGTGAATGAGGACCTGTTATGTTAGAGGCGGAAAATAGATAATTTTTTTCCCAATTAATTAAATGAGATAAATACAGATATTGACATCTCATACTTTACCCGCCCCGTTGCCATCTTTGGTATAGGCTTGAAAAATTCATGAGAAAGATAGAGTACGTATGGAATAAAACAACAATACCTGGGACACATCGGCAAAAATAAAAAGAAGCCGAGCCGAGAGAGAAGTGCCAAAGTTGGAGGCTCAAAGCAAAGGCCAAAGTCTATGTAGGAGTCTACAGTTGTAATTTAGTGAGTAAAAGGTCGGTACTAGTAGTAGCAAGAGAGCATGTGTGAATTATTATTAAATAAGCATCAGAATAAATAGAAATAGAAATAGAAATAGAAGCAGAAAGAAGAAATATCGTCACCAAAAAACAGCTTTAATCTCATCAGGTAATTCGATGTGTCCTTTACCCTTACTGGAGTTATAAGTAAGATTAATTGAAAATGATGTGATTCGAATTTGAGATTGGATTAAATTTGGATTTGGGTTAGGTTTATGAAATTTAATATTATATTAAAATCGTTCTTTTATGAATGTGTTTAAATTGATGGATTTCACATCGATTAATATAAAGAAATGAACTTAAGTATAATTAGTGGATAATAATATACTCTCAAACTACCTTTTGAAATCTACAAAATGAAATTTGACGTAAAAACGAAACCCGCCTTCCTCTTCTCTTCATAATACTATGTTAGTAATAAAATAATTTTGCTAGTTAGTTACAGGTTATCCAATTAACTATCTGACCAAAATACCCTTCAAATTATGGAAGAAGAAGGGTGTAGCTGTGAATTAAAAAGACATGCCGCACAACTAACGAGTGGTTGGTTGAGTGATTGTTGGCTCAATCCTAGGAGGCTCGATTGGGTATGTTCCTCAGTTCGAGTCCTGCTAGAGTCACCATCGTTGGGAGGACCATACCGTACAGTTCTCGGTCCGAATCCGAATTAGTCAGGCCCAATGTGGTACTGGATATCGGGTGGGGAACCCAAAAAAAAAAAAAAAAAATAGACATGCCGCACCTGCACCTGCACCGGCACCATCGTTCTGTGGCTGATTGTGAAGTGGGTGTGCGCGGGATACCTTGTCAGAGTGTGAGTGAGAGTGAGAGTGAGAGAGAGAGAGTCACGGGTTTGTCTTGAAAGGCCCTTATTTCAAAATCCTAGACAAATAGACACATATTCTCTTATAATATCATACGATAAAATTATTTTAATAAAACCATTTTCAGTTTTTTTTTTTTTTTTTTTTTTTTGTTTAAAAAATAATTAACTGCTCAAATCAGCACAACTACAATTCCCCTTCTCCCCATCATTTTTATCCCCAGCCCCCCTGACTATTTCTTTCTCATTACAACTCTCTCTCTTTCTCTTATTGTTTTGTTTCTGCTTTGATCTTTCTTTTCAATGGCTCTTATGCTAGACAATTGTGAAGGCATTATGCTATCACTAGACTCACACAAATCAGTACCGGCACCATTCCTAACCAAAACTTATCAGCTTGTTGATGATCCCACCACCGACCATATAGTCTCTTGGGGCGAAGACGACACCACCTTCGTCGTTTGGCGTCCCCCTGAGTTCGCACGTGATCTTCTGCCCAACTACTTCAAGCACAACAACTTTTCTAGTTTTGTCAGACAACTCAACACCTATGTATGGTTCACAAAATCATATCTTTAAAATATCTTTGCGTTTATATGTTTACTTTTGTCGTTTTGGTTACCCCAAAGGGAAAAATTAAAACTGATTTTGATTTTGATTTTGATTTTAAATAAATTTTTAGGGATTTAGAAAGATTGTACCAGACAGATGGGAGTTTGCAAATGAGTTCTTCAGAAAGGGTGAGAAGCACTTGCTGTGTGAGATCCATAGAAGGAAAACTGCTCAGCCACAAGTTGCTATAAACCATCAGCACCCACATTCTCCAGTACTGGTCAACGGCTCAAGTTTCTTCCCATTTACAAACCGAGTCAGCATCTCTCCATCCGACTCAGATGAACATGTTAATAACAACTGGTGTGACTCGCCACCAAGAGGAGGAGGCGGCACAGCCACGGGAGTTTCATTCATGGGTTGTTCTGGAAGCAGCGGCTGTGGTAATGGGGGGAATAATGGTAATAATAATAATAATAGTATTATTAATATTAATACCTCGGTTACTGCATTCTCTGAAGATAATGAGAGACTGAGGAGAAGTAACAATATGCTTATGTCGGAACTTGCACACATGAGAAAGCTTTACAATGATATTATTTATTTTGTGCAAAACCATGTGAAGCCTGTTGCTCCAAGCAATTCTTATCCTTCTTCTTTGCTTCTTTGTAACTCACAAACCACTGCTAGTACTCCTATGTGTGCCAATACAACTCCACTGGTGCAGAAGAAGCCTTGGTATTACCCTACGAATGGTACTAACCCTAATCATCAAGCTCATGTTTTTAACTCTCCTAGTGCTACAGCTACTGCTACATCACAAAGCTCTTTGTCGACCTTTCTTGAAGAACCCAACAGGAATACCTGCTGCAAGACAAAATTGTTTGGTGTGCATTTACATTCCAAGAAGAGATTGCATCCTGAGTATGCGTCTAATCCAGGAAATATGGAGACCAACAAAACTCGTTTGGTAATGGAAAAAGATGATCTTGGGTTGAATCTCATGCCTCCTTCCACATGTTAGTTTCCTTTTATTATTTCTTGTTTGATTATTTCATTAATAATCTTAGCTTTTTCTTTCTTTCTTTCTTTCTTTTTTCCACTCTTTTTGTCTTCAGTTTTCTTGTTTGATTTGATGACAGTAGTAGTGTTAATGAAATATATGTCCCTGCGTGTGGGTGTTTATGACTATGTAAATAACTTGGAGTACTGTCGGTATTATCTTTGTTACCCACTGCTATGAATGCATGTGGGTTTTGGTTAGAGTGAAGATCAAAGCAAGTTTAAATTTGCGTCAACAACATCTTTTATCGTTTGATGTTCTTCGATTTCATTGGTGCAATTTATTGCTCTTTCCCAGATTTATTCTTTTTCCCTACTTTTTTTTTCTTCCTTCGTGATTTTTATGTTCAGTTACATTAATGCAGGAGAGAGTCTGTGTTTGTTTGTCTTAATAACTTTCTCTCAGTTCAATTAACCAAAAAAGCTGTGAATGGTTTCAGATCATAGCTGGTCCCTTACGGTGTCTCTAGTGCTTTCTCTGATAAGTCCCATTAATGTTACGTACAAGTGTACAACCATGTTTTTGATTAAGGGGTTATGCTAATGAGTAGTAAATACGTTAAGAATTTATTTAAGTAAAATTTGACATTAATTATATGAAGAATTAAAAAAATTATTAAAATATTAATTATTTTTTATTTTTTATTTTTCCCATCAAAAATTTCCTTAAATGAATTCTTTACGAGTGTCTTTAAAACATATGTTAACTTTTCCCTTTATTAAAAATACTACATCTTTTGTGAAATAAAAAACCAAAGAATTATTAATATTAGTAAAATAAAAATCAGCAGACAAACGTTCCTTAAAATCATTATAATTAGAAGTGTAATTATGATCACTATTATTGTCAAAAAGAAAGCAAAACTATGATTTATGAAAAAGAAGGTTATCATATCTGGTTTAATGATGGATGGTTATAATCTTTATTTTTCTCGTTTCTATGAGGTATGAACTGTCTGTCAGTCATACGCAACAAAATACAAAGTTTTAAGATTTTAGAAACGAACAAATAATTTAAAAAGTTAAAAATAAAATAAAATAATGGATTATTTGATTAGACCTGGATTCAATAAATGAATTTTGTACTGAATTTTTTTTATAAGGAAGTGTACGTGATTGATTATGAGATTATAAGTAATTTATATATAAATTAATGTTAACCATATATTATTATTAGAGTAGGTGTAATATAAAATTATGAAAAATTTAGGTGAATTCAAATTCTATTTGATGATAGCGAATGGGAAGAGAAGTGACCAAAAATGTTTGTTTGAATGTATGATGTATCTATCAAGGCTTCTATACTTCTTCTCTTCTGCGGACCAGAAACCCTTGAGTTTTCCTTCTGCAAGTTTCTGATATGAACCATCTTCAAAATATCTCTTTAGATCCCTCTTCCTTTATTTTTTTTTTTGAGGTTGGAAATCTTGTTGCCAAATTACAATTCGAGCTTTAGTGGAACATGTAAAATCTCCAACGATTTCAAACTCATATATGAAATACATCATCATAATTCGAATCCAAGACCTGACAACCAAATCCTAAATCTTTTACCATCAAACAATACCCTTATATCCCTCTTACCTCCTATTCTCTAATCTCTAATTCCAAGCTCTTTCTTTCCTTCTTCCCAGACGATACCCAGAAAGAAAGAAAGAGAGAGAAAGCTTTCGCTCCTTGTTGAATGGTAGATTTAAAAAAAAAAAAAAAAAAACTAAAAACCCTAACTCTTTTATGGCTTTGTTGCTCTTGTTAGTGTCTATGAGTACGACTCTGCTATAGAGTGATAAATATTCTTCATATATCTTTGTCGTCTCGTGTACACAAATATCAAAGAGAAATCCCCTAACTCAAAATATTATTATAATTATTAATTTGAATTTAATATTGTGTTAAATTTTTTATAATATATAAATTATTAGTAATTAATGATTAAAATTTAATTATATATAAATTTTTATTTAATAATTATTAATTATAACTGGTAAAAAATATAAATATAAATTCCAGTTGAACATCAAAGTTTTATGATTAATTGATTATATACTCCAATCTAGGGCTAGCTTTGTCTTTATGAGAGGTGTCACGTGACGAGAAACTGCACGAGTGATCCAGTATAGTCCAAGACGGATGGAGCGGGGGTAGAAAAGTGGGTGGATTCTGGGTCTTAAAAGTGGATACGGATCATCCAGTAAAAGATGCTTTTAAGGAATGTCGATTTTCGTTTCAAAAAGAGAATAAAAAAAAAAAAAAAAAAAAAAGGAAGGTCGATTCTGTGTTGCTTATAAACCTTATTGGACCACATAACTATCTTTTCCAAAGTTTCTGAAAAATAAATTAAAAAAAAAATAGAAAGGAAAATAAAGATAAATAGATTTGAAGAGACATATGGTTGCTTTGCTTCATTTAGTCTTCTTGAAGAGAACACACACTTTTTGACATTTCCCCTTAACATTTTATTGTACACCACTTTATAGACAATTTATAAAATATTGATTTCATAATGAGAATATTAATTATGTATATCTAGAAGGATTTATGACTTTCTATAGCTCTCCATGCTATAGCATGTACCAAATATTAGTACAACTTTATATTCAAGAATAATGATAGATGTACTCTCTCTGTGTAGACCCGGCCGGCGGTTCGGTTCCGGTTTGGAACCGAACCGAACCGGCCGGTTTCCGGTTCCATATTGAAATGGAACCGGAACCTTGAACCGAACCAGAACCGATCAGTTCGGTTCGAACCTTTTTTTTTTTAATTTCGAAAATAAATTAAAATAAATGAGATTAATTTAATAAATAAAAAAAAAATTATTACATTGAAGAGCTTGAGCTTAAATTTTTAAAAAATTTAAGTTGTCTACGTATCCTCCAGGGGTGAGAGGAATCAAAGCTCACGTAGTTCCATTACAATTTTAAGATATTTCCCCTTTGTAAATTAACAATTTTATAATTATCAAACATCATTATCAGTTGATCCTTCAGCTCCGATTCCGCTTGCACTTGCACTTGTTGTTGCAGATGCATTATCGAACAAATCTTCAAAATCATCGGGGGCATCTTCTTGTTGTCTCGGATCAGCTCGAGTCCAATCATCCACACAAGCTGTTGCTTCTAGAGTGCTTGGATGTTATGAAGATCGTCTAGCTTCCAATATATTGCCTCCCAAGCTGAAGGCTTGCTCAACCGCAACGGTGGAAATAGGTGCTGCCAATATCTCTTTAGCAATAATTGATAAAACAAGATATATATTTTGATGTCGGTTCCACCAGTCAAGAATTTTAAAATTTTTACTAACTAAACTTTCATTAGGAAACTCGAAATTTGTAGATAAATAATTATATAATTAGGGTTATTAGTTGTCGTATCCCTATCTTTTTTATTTCGTTGCAATAACCAATGATCCCATGCGCTAAGTCTTGTTTGAATTACCGGTTCGCTACTACTAGATTCACCTAATGTTCCTAAGTTATATCTTACAATATAATCATTAAATAACTCAATTAAATCATTTCTTAATTTCGTTATTATTCTTGTAATATCAATTTCATCTAATATTCCTAAATAACCATAGTAAGCTTGTAAAACATCATTCAAACCTTCTAATTTAAATCTAGGATCAAAAACAGCAGCAATAAGATAAAGTAAAAGAATGTCTCTAAAATAATTCAACAATTTTACCTTCATAACAGTAATGGCTTCTAAGAAAACAATATCATTATGATCGCTACTTTCAGCATGTTCATCGAGAGCACCAACAATATTCAAACTTTCAAGAAGAAATAAATGTGCTATTGGATAATAAACACCGCTAAAAGTTAAAGAAGCTTCATTAAAAAATTTTAAAATATCTAAAATGTTTTCACAAATATCTCATTGACTAGGATAAAGTGTGACATTTTGAACATGTTGAGAAAAAAAAACTACATAATGCATCTTTGTATTGAAATACTTGACATAAAAGAAAATAAGTTGAATTCCAACGTGTTGGAACATCTCTTGAAAATTTAATCGGTTTAATACCATTTATTTTACAAAACTTCGTCCATTCTCTCCTAACTTGAGAATATGACCAAATACAATTAAGTGTCATTTTAATAGGATCAAAGAAAGGTGATAATAATTTTAGACCGTCTTGAACACATAAGTTAAGGACATGACATGTACAACGAATATGAAAAAATCGACCCCCTAAATTTGGTTGACATAAGGATTTTAAATCATTGATGGATGCAGTATTTGCAGATGCATTATCAAATCCAATTGTTAAAATTTTATCTACTAAACCATATTTATAAAAAATTACCT
The DNA here is from genome assembly GCA_019454045.1 of Zanthoxylum bungeanum. Taxonomy (NCBI): domain Eukaryota; kingdom Viridiplantae; phylum Streptophyta; class Magnoliopsida; order Sapindales; family Rutaceae; genus Zanthoxylum; species Zanthoxylum bungeanum. Next base: position 16,285 of record SKCR01009067.1, read on the forward strand.
TCATCATTCTATAAATATTTTGTGCAGTATGTTGGTCATCAAAAACTCTAAATGCAATAAGTCGTTTTTACATGGTAAATGATGCATCAATCCAATGACAAGTCACGCCCATGTATGAGTGTGTTTGCCAATGGTCACTCCAAATATAAGAACATATAGAAATACGACTTTTCATCTCTTTAAATATTTCATTTAAAATAATTTTACCATCTTTATATAATTTAAAAATATGACGTTTTGTTGTGTTTCGAATCATTCTACATGCAGAAGGATTTAAAGCATTATGCACGTAATTAGTAAAGTGAAGTTTTTCACCAAAGCTTAAAGAAAGATGTGTCATACAAGTTAATTTCGCAAACTTTTATCTATTTTTTGCATCAGAATATTTAAATAAATCTACCGCACTCGTACACCTACTAGATGATGTGTACCTAACCATTTGAGTTTGCGTCGTATCAATTCCAAGTTCAACGGGATGATGTCTTTCCAGGTGCTTGATCATATTGTCGTATCCACCAGAAAATTTGTAGGTAACCCCACAATAGTTGCAAATCGCTCTTGAACTGTTATCGTTTAATTTTTCTAAATGAAAATGAATTCTGAAAACATCCGAGGAACGAGCCTTAACTTCTCTTCTCCGTGATTGTGCACCGACACTAAGGCCGCTCTCTTGGGTTGGTATATTTGACATGATGTTCTCAGATGAGCTTGCCATTTTTCGTTTAAGAAATAAGTAAGAAAAATAAAAAAAAAATTGACTAATTGCGAATGATAATAACTAATTGAATTGAGATTGAGAATAAGAGAATTGTAGGAATTGAGAGAGTTGAGAATTTGGTGTGTTGAAATAATGAAAAATGAATCATATTTATAGAGTTTTAGAATTTTTTTGATACCAAAAATGCCTCTAAATATAACCGTTTTATTACCGTTATTAGCTCTCTGCCCTCCCCCAACGGCTACTAGCCGTTGGGGTTACGGTTCCACCGGTTCGAGTTGGGGTCGAACCCCAACCGAACAGGTCGGCCACGGTTTCGGTTCCAACCGGTTCGGTTCCGGTTCCGAACCGGAATCGTGACCGGGTCTATCTCCGTATACAATAAATATATAATTTTAATTTTAAATCAATCAAAAGATATGTGGTATATGAAAAAAGTTATTTTATTAAATCAAAATTTTAATTTAAAATAATAATTTAACTATCATTGTTGTATATTTTGATCAACATAGAACTACAATGAATGAATTTTAAATTTGGGAGCCAACAATTAATAATATAAATTTTGTAAATAAATTAGTTAAAATTTAATTAGAACCTTTATCCTCCCCTTTGTTTGGGACGTGGAGAACCCATAATGCACCATAAATCGTTCACTAGAACAAATGTTTCGTGAAAATTGACGATGACAAGGATTAATCATCAATTTATTTGATCGATTTTAATCTTCTATCAGTGTAAGATAAATTTCGTTATTCTTTTATATCTTAGTTGACCCTGATTGTAATATAATTAAGCATATATAAAAGAACCTCATGCTTTCGATTTAAAAAGAAAGAAAATTAAAAAACACCTTCAAAGAAATTTAATAAAAGAAAAAAAGGGAAAAAATATGTTGGAAAAATTTATAAGCCCATTGGATAGTCGGTGGCCCAAAAAGAGGTACCTGCTGGCATTTAAATTGGGCATAAAATGGCAAATATACGGGAAGGCCTTGGATCATATACGCTTGTTCTTTACACAGACTTGGAAGAAATGCATCTCTTATTATTCTCACTTCCATGTAACAAAAATATTGTACCTTATTTATGGAGGTGGAATGGTTGAAGCATGAGTGTAAACGATAATTGCAAATAGTTCGGAGTGGAAGAAAATGTACAACTTCAATGAACTCTTTAGAATCTCAAATTCCATATAGAAATAAAATAATATAAATGATAATATAAATGAATGGAGTGACCAACATCCTCTCCTTACATGCCAGTTTTAAGAATAAGTTTCATCTATGAGTTTGTAACAACGTATATACACCAACTACAATATAAGATCAGACGTACCATATCAATTTTGATATTGGGTATAGAGCGACTTCATCTACGTACCCAAAAACAATATACATAAAGTCACCTAATTGGATATGATGAGCCATTGTGTTAATTGTCAAGTGTGGTGGAATATTAGAATCTCATATTAAATAGAATGATTTAAATGAGTATAAACAATCATATTTTCTACCCATGTGTTTGTAATAAATTATGTGTTAATGAACTTTTGGATGGCAGTGCTAAATAAAATGTTGTCTGAGACGGCTGTTTTGCATAAACAGATTTACAAGTTTACTAGCTAGTAGTTTTTCAGAATTTCTTTCTAATCATTTGCCTTTATTTAAAAACTTGAGGTTTTATGCTAAAAAAAATTTGTGGTGTTTAATTGCATTTTAAGTTGAATTTTTTAGGCTTAAGAAAATTATTTTACCTCTACTAACAAAAGCCTAAAATGGGAGTAGAGCTTGAAATGTTTTTTTAAAAGACTATAATATTTTTATTTCATTTAGTAATATTATTTTATTTCTTTCATAACGCAACTTTAAAAAAAATTATCTAATAAAATAATTTTATAATTTTTAAAAAAAGTTCTCATTCACAACTAAACACTTAATTTTTATTTTTTATTTTATCAAAAACTCTATCTCTAAAAACTCTACTAGAGTAAAAGCTCTATTTGAAAAAACTCTATTTTAAAAGCTATATCAAACGGACCCTTAGTCTACTTCGCTTTTCATTCTTTGACGTGATACGCAATGGATTGCTTAGAAAGGAGAATAAATTGATCACACGAGCTTTCTTGAAAAAAATATATTATGTAATTGTAATACTACGTCATTCATAAAATAATATAATAATGCCTTAAGACGTGTACTAACGATCTTTCCGATATCAGTAGATGGATTCAATTTAGGGGTGAGCAAAATCGGTTCCTACCTAAAAAAACGGTTACTAATATTTTAGAACCAGAATCTATCCAATTAAATAGGTTACCCTATTTATCGGATTCTAATCGGTTCCAGTTCGATTTCAGGTTACTATATTTTCTATTTTTCAACATATTTTTTGTTTTAAAAAAAAAATATAATAATTGATAATTGATTTTGTTCAATTTGTTCAATATACGTTTAATTTAAAATTTGGGTGAGTTGAATGTACATATTTAAGTAAGAGGTTTAGACTTTCCTTAAACTTTTTAACTAATTTTTTTTTTTTTTTTAATCAAAAACTCTATCTCTAAAAACTCTACTAGAGTAAAAGCTTTATTTGAAAAAACTCTATTTTAAAAGCTATATCAAACGGACCTTAGTCTACTTCGCTTTTCATTCTTTGACGTGATACGCAATGGATTGCTTAGAAAGGAGAATAAATTGATCACACGCCCTTTCTTGAAAAAAATATATTATGCTTAATACTACGTCATTCATAAAATAATATAATAATGCCTTAAGACGTGTACTAACGATCTTTCCGATATCAGTAGATGGATTCAATTTAGGGGTGAGCAAAATCGGTTCCTACCTAAAAAAACGGTTACTAATATTTTAGAACCAGAATCTATCCAATTAAATAGGTTACCCTATTTATCGGATTCTAATCGGTTCCAGTTCGATTTCAGGTTACTATATTTTCTATTTTTCAACATATTTTTTGTTTTTTTAAAAAAAATATAATAATTGATAATTGATTTTGTTCCATTTGTTCAATATACGTTTAATTTAAAATTTGGGTGAGTTGAATGTACATATTTAAGTAAGAGATTTAGACTTTCCTTAAACTTTTTAACTAAATTTTTTTGATTTTATAATATGAAAACCGATATCAAAATTCGATTCCAGTTTCAACCACATTAGAACCGAAACCGGACCGAAATAATCGGTTCCTAATATTTTGGAACCAATTCTGGTTCTTTATAATTCCGGGTAGAATCGTAATCAACACTCACCCCTAATTGGATTTCATATCCTCCTTGTTAGTTCCATTTTTATTGGCAATATCTGTGACAAAACAAGTTCAATTGAGTTGTAATTTATCTTGAAGAACTTCGAGCAATTGGACTGGTTTTTGGCAGAGCTGAAGCATTTTCGTTAGTGCTGCGTTCGTTGAAGCGTTCGAACGTGTGGCGTTTTTGTCACGTTCTTCTTTGGGTTCGAACAAAACATTCCAGAGAGCAAGCATTCGTGGTGCGTTCGAGTAGAGTTCGAACAAGTCTTTCCCGTGGGCAAGCGTTCGTGGTGCGTTCAAACGAGTCTTCCCAGTGGACACGCGTTCGTGGTGCGTTCGAGTAATCGTTCGAACGCGACTTTGATCTGAACGCGTTTTGAGCATTTTCACTTTGAAAAACCCTAAATCTTCACCCTACCTATAAATAGAACATGTAGCCACCATCCCCATCAGTTGAAACACAAATCTCTTGAGCCAAAATCTCTCAAAGCTTTCAACCTTTCTTGATTCTACCATTGAAGACTTCTTATCTTCTTGTCTTATTTATTAATGGTGTGAATCCCTTTTTGATAAACTTTCAACACAACCAAACCCAAAATTCATAATCTTTCAGAGTTCTCAAGGAGGAAGATTGGTAGTCGGAGTTCCAGCGTGCGTAAGGATTTAATTCACTCAGAGACTTTAGAGGTTCATAAGAAAAATGTGGTGTGCGGGCTTAAGGAGTTCCTTGAGTTTTTACAGTCTAGAGGTACTTGAGTCGGTGGAGTTTTCACCATAGGTCTTGACCATCGCTGTAAGTTTTTCTCTATATAGTGGATTGAGCTGGTAGCCGAGATACCCGAAGTGATTTTTATACTCGCATGAGCTTTCCACTTCGTCACCAAAATTATTGTATTGATCTTGTGTGATTGATTTTATTAGTTGCATTTATATTTTGCATTGAATTGATATTGTGAGGTTTTAATTGTTATTAGTTGATATTGTAGTTGCCTGTTAGATTTTCATAGTTACAATAATCAAGACTTCCGCATAGGGTCAAAACCTAGGCTAATCGCGAACTTTCACTCCTTCCAAGATTGCTTTTTTCTTTGTTGGTTCTACGCCTTTTCATTTGGGAGTAACAAGATTGGCCTGCCGGAACTAGAGACACCATTTAGTTGGTCCAGTCTTGTTAGGCCGCGCAAAACGAAACCTTATAAGATTAAATTTTTGCATTTATCATCTACGGGTTATTTGGATTTGCCCCAAGGGGTGTGGCTTGGTGGTGAAGGGTCCAGAATCTCACCTTGAGGTTCTGGGTTCGAATTCAGGGGGTGCAACTTCTTGTAAGAGCCTGGGGCAGCCGGGGGTTTTACCTGCGCCGCGGCCCAGAATGGGTGGTTTGGTGGCGGAGTTTCCAACGATTTCAAAAAAAAAAAAAAAAGGGTTATTTGGATTTTGGAGGGACCATCCTCAAAAGATCACTACGGTCGAAACTATCCAAGTCTCCATATACTCTACAATTTATTCCCAATTTGGTTAAAAAATACCAAAGTACCATCAAATACGTATGGATGATATGGGAGCATTAGAAGCTTTAGGCAAACGAGTAGCTAGCTACGTTAAGTATAGCAAACGAGTAGCTAGCTACGTTATTATTTTATACTAATATATAAGTCATTTTTTTTTTATGAAATCACTAAAAAAACAAAATCATGGTATCAGATTTTATAAATTTATTTATAATTACAATAAAGAAACAAACAAATATGTATATTTTTTTTATCAGTAGAAATTATATATTTGAAAAACTCGTATAAGGCTTCTTAAAACTCATTGCTTTATCGCAATTTGATTAATGACTAGAAACCCAAGTAATGCGTGCGTACGTAGTGCCCAAAATTTACCATGTTAAGACAAAAAGCAACCGTGAGATCACCGAACATATCATGAAGCAACGACACCAGCAAAGCAAAATAAATAGCCAAAAATTTTAGCCTGACCGATACACTTCTCTTTCAGCACTCTTTCCTTCCAACTCCAAACAATACAGGCGTTGGCGTGCATTTGTGTGAGTTGTAAAGCACTAAAAAGTTGAAGGCGAACAAACCCCAAAAAGTGCCAAGCTGCTATGACTGACCGACTGTTGCAATTTGGCATCAAGAAAAAATGTTCCCAAATTCAAGTGTTGAAAATCATGTAGAGAGAGAGAGAGAAAGGAAAGTGGGAGATACAAATAATTATTGTAATATAATAATAGTATGTTTGTTTTTATAATACTATATACTAATATTATAGAATGCAAAGACATTGTATAATTGATAAAATAAATGGGATGTGGGGGAGAGAAGATAAGGTGGTGCAAAAAAAAAAAAAAAACAAAAAAACCCAACAGCAAAATCTCTAACCCTAGATTCTTTTTATCCAATTGAGTCTCTTCTTGCAGAGAACATGTCCTTTTATTCATTCATTCATGTATTTTTTTAATATATTTTAATATTAGGGTTTTGTTGTAATTGCATGTCAGAGAAAAATGAAAAATGGTATTGCTAGTACTTCTTATCATCAATCTGTACAGTGCTTTGATGCGCAAGAGTGTTTTAGATTGGTGTTGCAGAAAATAAAGCAGGCAACAACCACTTTCTTTTACCCTTTTTTTTAAGAGATGTTATCTTATCTTTGTATACATAAATAAGTTTTCTAAACATTTTCTTCTTATTTGGTGGAGATTTAATGCTTGAAGAATGATTTAGATAAATTTATTAATGTACGGGTCAAATTTGAACCCAATGGTAAAACCGACATTTCACCACCAGACCAACCATAAAGCTAAAAACCCAAAAACCCTCTAATAAAGCCCAAACTGATATTGGACCCAGAGATCCCACGAGCCCAAACCCACAAATGACTTGACCAAAATGACCTGTAGAGTCAACAGTTACCAGATCAGAAAACGCCCAAACTTATAATTCCTCCATTAAATTGACCGTTTCAGGCATCCAACGAGCGAAAGAATAAATGAGCTTACCTCAAAGGGCTTATAAAAGGAAAAGGTTTTGGCTTGGACAGGGAGAGGGAACATTGAGAGCTTTCTTAGCAATTCACCCTCGAAACTCCAACCCACCGCCCTCACGGCAAACAGACAGAGATTAAGGTAACATCAAACCTTGTTTCTCATTACTTTCCACTCATCCTCATCACTGACTTGGGCGTCGGAGAGCCTACGGCTTCCACCACACCGGTGGGCAGTACTCCCCGCTCATTTTACCTTCGTTTTGCAGGCTCGCTAGTGCCCCTAAAAGACAGATTCTCGATTGTGGACTTCAGGAGAAAACCAACATCCACAATTTGGCGCCCACCGTGGGGCCTTAGTGATTTATAGCAAACGAAGATCTCTCAGTCTACGATCCCTTCAACACAATTGCTAATGGCTTCTGGCAATGAACAGACACTAGACCCTATGGCGACATAATTAGCCATGCTTCAAGAACGGTTACAAGCTTTGGAAGAGGAGAACCTTACCATGCAAAACTCCAACTCGAATCTACAGAAGCAGCTGGAGCAGATCTCCTCAACTTCTCAGCATCGCGACACCCCAGATCAATCCTGCAATCCAGCGGTCCCACCCGCGTTTAACGGAGTGGCTGATGATAACCCACCAAGTGACCATGGCCCGAGGAATCCGACGACTTCCTCACTCGACCAAACACAGCAAGTTGCATCCACCATAAGAAGGGAAATGATGGAGTTCAAAGAAGCATTTATATCCAAACTACCGGGAATGAGACTACCGATTAGAAAAATCAGAGCATGAACGATTCCAGATACTCCATTCGTGGAGACAATCGCATCTGTCGAGCTGCTATGAAAGTTTAGCCGGTCGGATATGAAGCTATATGATGGGTCCACGGACCCAGACGACCATGTGGTACACTACAAATATAAGATGATGTCAACTGGCTTGACACCAAGCCAATGGGAAGCTGGAATGTGCATAGGATTTGGAGAAACGTTGGCAGAACCAGCCCTTATCTGGTTCATCAACCTACCGTATAGATCCATTGAGTCATACCAACAACTAGCAGACAAGTTTGTGCAACATTTTGCAAGTTCTTGTAAGCTTGAGAAGACTACTGATGATCTCAATGCCATCCAACAGAGTAAATGAGAGTCATTGCGGAGCTACGTGGCTCGCTTCAACAAAGAAAGGATAAGTATTCCAGATCTCCACCAACCTAATGCAGTGGAAGCTTTCCAAAATGGACTGCTAAACGAAAAGAAACTCTACAAAAAACTCACCAAGTTTTGATGCTACACAATGGACCAGGCCATGACACGGGCCCATAATAAAATAAGGTGGGAAAATGACAAGAGGAACAAAAGAAGAGAGAGTTCATCCAGCTCACAGAATGATAGAATGCATAATGTTCCCAAACGACACAACATGATCCTCATCATCCTTCAGAAAGGAGGATCCAACAAAGAAGATAGCGTAGACATTTCCACAAAGATTTTGATAGACCACCTCGACCTTACAAAACCCAAGAGATAACGCAAGCAAGCAGACCTAGGATCTCAGACTATAATTTTACAATCTCCCCATGAGATTTGGTTTCAGTCCTAAAGAAGATGAGAAATGAGGTAAAATGGCCCCCACGCCCCAGAGAAAGTGCCAAAAAGAAGGACACCATAAATTGGTGTGAATTCCATCGAGATTACGACCATACTACAGCTGAATGTGTGGCATTAAGATTGGAAGTCCTAGAATTATTGAACAAAGGATTTCTGATAGACTTACTCACGGAGAAAAGAAAAGCTAATTTGGCTCGAATAGATGAAAGGGATGGCCAAAGAGAGGCCCCGATTCCACCTCCACCGATTAACAACACAATTAATTTTATTTCGGGAGGATCAGAGGTTAATGGTGTATCATATTCAGCAGCCAAACGACATTATAGGGCTGTTTCGATGAGCCTTCATCACTCTACGATGTCAATTAAGATGATGTTTACCAACCTTACTATGGAATTTCCAGACGACAGCAACTCTTGTAATATGAATCTACACCATGATGCTCATGTGGTGAATTTTATGATCAAACGAGTGTTAGTCGATTAAATGAGATAGAGCCGCGTTCAGAAACTGCTACCAAACAACTTTGAAGGCAAAAACCCAGTCTGCATAGCAATTACAGAATGAGTCTCGCAATATGGAGCCGGCACTACCAAATCTTGAAGAGCTTGACGAGATCCAAATTCATCCTCAACATGCAGATCATAAGACACAGATTGGAGCTAACTTAGATCTTGAGCTACGAGCCGACTTGATTGACTTCTTAAAGAGGCGACACAACAGCTTCGCATGGTCTCACAAAGACATGACGGGAATCGACCCCGAGTTGATTACTCATGAACTTCATGTGGATCCAGACTACTCTCGAGTCAGACAAAAGAGAATAAAGTTCACCCCAGAAAGAAATCGAATCATCGATGAGGAAATTCAAAAATTATTACAGAATAGAGCTATCAGGGAAGTTCAGTTTCCAGAGTGGCTCGCCAACGTAGTGGTAGTCAGAAAGAAGAATGGAAAGTGGTGAGTCTGCATTGACTTTACGGATTTGAACAAAGCTTGTCCAAAAGATTCATTCCATCTACCTCACATAGATTCGATGGTCGACGCTATAACTGGGCACGAGTTATTGAGTTTCATGGATGCATATTCTGACTACAATCAAATCCTCATGCATCCAGGCGACCAAGAGAATACCACATTTGTCACCAACCGAGGCATATATTGTTACAAGGTTATGCCATTCGGCCTCAAAAATGCCGGAGCCACATATCAACGTCTGGTCAACAAGATGTTTTCAAAGCAAATTGGAAAAACTATGGAGGTGTACATAGACGACATGTTAGTAAAATCTTCAAAATCTGAGGAACATCTAGGGCACCTAGAAGAAGCCTTCAACATAATGGACAAGTATGGGATGAAGTTGAACCCCACAAAGTGCGCATTCGGCGTCACCTCAGGGAAATTCTTAGGATACGTTGTCACTCGACGTGGAATAGAAGCGAATCCAGATCAGATCAAGTCTATACTTGAAATCCTCACCTTCTAGCCCAAAGGATGTCATGTGACTGGTAGGAAGGATATCAACACTTAATAGATTCATCTCCAAGTCTACGGACAAAAGCTTTCTGTTCTTCTCAGCCCTAAAGAAAGAAAATAACTTCGAATGGACCCCAGCCTGTGAAAAAGCTTTGGAAGGACTCAAACGATATCTTACCTCCCCACCTCTGTTGTCAAAACCACTCGACAGTGAGAGGATTTTTCTCTACCTTGGAGTTTCATAACAAGCATTCAGTGCGGTCCTGATCAGAGAAGATGATGGGGGGTGCAACTCTCAGTCTAATACGTGAGTAAAGCACTGTTGGGTGCGGAATCACGCTACCCACCAATGGAGAAATTAATTTTAGCTTTGATAACAGCTGCAATGAAGCTTCGACCCTACTTTCAGGGACACCCAATCACGGTATACACTACGTATCCTATGGGAAGCATACTTCATAAATCGAAGTTGTCTGGGAGATTGACAAAATGGGCAATTTAACTTAGGGAACACGACATCACATACCTACCCATGACTGCCATCAAGTCTCAAGCCTTAGCGGATTTTGTAGCCGACTTCAGCCTCAGCCTACTGGCCGCAACCGAACCGAAAGTCCATTATATCCATTCGACCATCCTCTGGAAACTTGCAGTCGACAGATCCAGTAGCAAAAAGGGTTTCGGTCTGGGGATATTGATCATTACTCCGGAAGGCGACATACTACAGCAAGCAATCAAGTACAGTTTCAGAGTCACCAACAATGAGGCAGAATATGAAGCATTGATAGCAGGACTAACCTTGGCCAATGAACTTGGAGCCAAAAAGATAGAAGTATAGTCTTATTCACAACTGATTGTCAACCAATTCCAAGAGTTGTATCACGTAAGAGATCCACAGATGGCATCCTACTTACAAAAGGTAAAAGATATTCAGTCGACGTTTGAGGAACTCACAATAACCTAAGTCCCCAGAAGCGAGAATTCCCAAGCAGATGCATTAGCCACCCTTGGATCAACAATGCAAGGAGACAAACCACAATCAATACCGATAGTATACTTGAATTGGCCAGAAATTTGGAGAGAAGAAGAAAAGGTCACCTCAATCAATTCAGTCGACTCATGGATGACACCAATAGTCAAATATCTGCAAGAAGGCGTACTTCCGGAAGATAAAATTCAGGCCAGGAAAGTCCAGAGGCAGGCTGCAAGGTTTACCTTATACGACGGTCAGTTGCTAAAAAGATCATTTTCTGGACCCTACCTGAAATGCCTCACTCATTAAGAGGCGCATCATGTGTTGGCGGAGCTACATAAAGGGGAATGTGGGAATCATTCCGGAGGGAGGAGCTTGGCACTACGAGCCCATTCGATCGGTTACTACTGGCCTACGATGAGGACCGACTCGGTAGACTTCACTAGGAAATGTGACAAATGTCAAAGGTTTGCTCCAGTCTCACACCTCCCACCAGAAAGACTCAGTCCTATCTTATCTCTCTGGTTGTTCATGAAGTGGGGGATGGACATCGTCGGGAAACTTCTAACCGCCCGAGGACAACGAGTCTACGTGCTACTCATCTCCTTCATCATGGATTCGAGTGCAATACCTTCAAGCTGCTCAAACAGTTGCTCATTCTCTTTCTTTACATTATCGAAGCTCTGTTTGTAGGCTTCAAGTGTGGCTTCAGAAATGTCTTTCTCCAACTTCAGTGTGGCCTTAGTTTCCTTCAGTTCCTTCTCCAGAGCCTTTCCCTTTCTCTCAGAAGCATCCAACCCAGATTTCAACTCAGCTGCCTCTTTCCTTACTACACTAAGGAATTTCTCCAAGTCCCTTATCCTCATCTGACTCGACTCTGCGTACTTCTGCATGTATAAGTTGCATTCCAATGTCTGCATACACCAAGATTAGTTCTCATTCGACCCAAGAAAAAAAGGTCGTGTATACATACTTGATAACTTAGGGCATCTGCCTTCTTCATCGTCTCGATTGGGCCTACCTCGACTAACCTGTTTTCATCCTCCTCCAGAAGAAGCCCTTTTACGAATTTGTTTAGACTGGAAGGATCTGAAATCGCAGTCGACCCGTGCGGGATCCTAATTATAACATTTTCTAAGTCCTCTTCCACCTTTGGAACGACGACTTTCCTTTTCTTCCCAGCCACGGTCATCTCAGTCGACTGTCCCTTTGCCATTGTAGTTTCGCCTGATACGACTTCATTTAATTTGAGAGCCTCAACCTTCTCGACTTCGGGCTCCTTCGTCTTTGTTCTCTTAAATTTCCTTCGGCTCTTCATCTCGTCAATTGAAGATACTTTAAAAGGGCCTGACATGATGTCTTCTACGCATAAAAGTTCTTCAGGAGTTATAGGCTTTAAAAATATCGACTCTCTGTATATTTCTTGACACGACCAATTACAGTATATCTCGGCCAATATATGTTTACAAATGGCCAAAAGGGTACCTTCATGATCGCGAGTCTCCTTCCACAACAGAGTCGCCTTCAACCTCTTTTCCACTAAGATTTCTCTCCAGTCTCTATCTTCAGCCGACAGAGCTAGGATAGCCTTAGTATTAGAAATGGTTCGACTCGTTCTTTCAAACGACCTATTTCGTAAATGATCTGCAAAAAAAAGAAGAAGTTAGTCCTGTTACACTAATGTATTCAAAGAGAATGCATGATGAATATGTAGTACTCACTCGACAAACTCCAATGTTCTGGGATTCGACCAGCTCCAGCCGACCAAATGGTAAAACCAACATTTCACCACCGGACCAACCATAAAGCCAAAAACTCAAAAACCCTCTAATAAAGCCCAAACTGTTATTGGACCGAGAGATCCCACGAGCCCAAACCCATAAATGACTTGACCAAAATGACCTGTAGACTCAACAGTTACCAGATCAGAAAATGCCCAAACTCATAACTCCTCCATTAAATTGATCGTTTTAGGCATCTAACAGGCGAAAGAATAAATGAGCCTACCTCAAAGGGCTTATAAAAGGAAAAGGTTTTGGCTTGGATAGGGAGAGGGAACATTGAGAGCTTTCTTAGCAATTCACCCTCGAAACTCCAACCCACCGCCCTCACGGCAAACGGACGGAGATTAAGGTAACATCAAACCTTGCTTCTCCTTACTTTCCACTCATCCTCATCACTGACTTGGGCGTCAGAAAGCCTACGGCTTCCACCACACCGGTAGGCAGTACTCCCCGCTTATTTTACCTTCGTTTTGTAGGCTCGCTAGTGCCCCTAAAAGACAGATTCTCGATTGTGGACTTCATGCGAAAACCAGCATCCACAATTAAATTATTTATCATTAATTTAATTTTGGCATTGGTAAAAATTTTTGTTATTAATTTGTGTTCATTGTATATTTCAAATGTAATTAATGAAATTTTCATTTCAATGTGTTATTGATTTATTATACGAATAATAATTCTTAAGTTAATATTTTAGTTTAATTCATTTATATGTTGCAGAAAATAATATAGAGGATCAATGAGAAGCTGATGATTATAAATAACCCGGAACCAAACGGAACAAAAGTTGATATGAACACAATGCTTACAGAAACAGTCCATTATGTTAAGTTGCTACAGGAATCAAACACATTCCAACAACAATCAACCTAATTAAATATCAACACTTACAAAAAAATGTGTAATCGTAGCTCTTCTTAATTGGTGGAGATTAATGTACATGGTTTGATTTTTATTTTTTATTTTTGGAATAATTATTGTGCATCCATGGTGGATGCATGCATGAAAAGATTTTGGGAAAATAAAAAAATGATAAATTATATTCTCGATTCTCATGTCATTATTATTATTATTATTATTATTATTATTATTATTATTATTATTATTATTGTGCATCCATGGTGGATACATGCATGAAAAGATTTTGGAAAAATAAAAATGATAAATTTTATTCTGAATTCCCATGTCATTATTATTAGTTTATAATTTTAAACTTCATAATATATTGCATGATGAAAAGTATATATATACACATGAAACAATATCAAAAGTACACATTTTAAACTAACAATATCAATATAATTAATTATCGTAGATAAAAGTTACATAGATATGGTTGCTGAAAATATTTTATTTTGCTCCATTTTCATATTATTAATGCATTGTGTCGAAGAATGTTAGTTATATGATGATATCAAAAAATTCTTATTTCAATTCTCTGTTTTCAATTTTTTCTCAATTTCCTTATGTACATCTTTAACTTATTTGCTGACTAATATGTTATTTCTTTTTATTGCCAAATTTGGACGCAGATTTGTAATGCATGAATAAATTCGCTAGAGTGCATGAGGATGTTATAATTACTATTAAGTGAAAAATAGAAGTATGCAGCTAGCAGAAAAATAATTTTAAAAATTAACACACACGTGTAAGCGCCAGCTCAATGAAGATTTTTGATGATGCGACACTAGAGACTTCGAAGCAAAACGAACGTAAAGACAAAGCTCAATCAATAAGCGGCGATGCAAGATCTTATAGCTTATGACTCTAAATGTAAATGAGTTGATATTCAAGTATTTTTAAGCACATATGATTCATGCATGCTCATATAAGTCTCAGGGTCAAGTACATAAATATTTTTACACTGCATTACTGAGTTTTATATACTGATATCGACATAACGATGTCTCATACCTCTTTTGCGTCCTTTCTAGAACCGGTATGATATATACCGGTCTTCACGTCTAATTGTATAGATCTGAAACTAGACAACTTTCATACCGGCCTTCATACTGATATATCTGAAGAAAAAATAGGTCTCTGGAACCGATATGAACCATACTAGTGTCCATACCTGTGAACATGTGTGTTTTGCATACTATTTGGAACCAGCATGAACTAGGGGTGGCAATTTGGGTCAGGATTCGTTTATTCGTTCGATTCGATTCGCTTTAGAGCGAATACGGGTTTGAAAAAATGGATTCGTTTAATAAATGGGTCAATTCGATTCGATTCGTTTATTAAACGAATCGAATACGAATTTAAGCTCATTGATTCGTTTATTCTTTTAGGATTCGTTTTATTATTTTTATTTACGAGTTCTTGTTAATTTTCAATTAAGATTCGAGAAATTATAACTAATTATCATAGAAAAAGTAATATTTTCAATATTTGGTGAAATATTTTTAGTAAATATATTAATTACATATTTCATATGTATATAATTATGAAGAATTAATGTAAATCAAGTGTGGTAAATTATTTTATTAAATAATATCATTA
The DNA here is from genome assembly GCA_019454045.1 of Zanthoxylum bungeanum. Classification (NCBI taxonomy): domain Eukaryota; kingdom Viridiplantae; phylum Streptophyta; class Magnoliopsida; order Sapindales; family Rutaceae; genus Zanthoxylum; species Zanthoxylum bungeanum. The sequence goes on from SKCR01009067.1 coordinate 31,618, forward strand.
ACTAAACGAATAAACGAATATTCGTATTCGATTCGTTTAATAACGAATCGAATACGAATCCTGATATTAGGATTCGTTTAATAAACGAATCGAATACGAATCCATCACATTTTGATTCGATTCGTTTAGGATTCGATACGAATTCAATTCGTTGATTCGTTTTGACACCCCTAGCATGAACCATATCGGTATTCATACCAGTGTATTTTACATACTTTCTGGAACCGACATGACTCATACTGGTACATATACATGTAGATGTGGCACATTTAATGCTCAATGGTAACTATTCAGTAGCTGTTTGAACTTTAAATCGGCATACTGGTCCCTGTAGATCTGAATACTGGTCTCAAAACATAAAGTTGGGTCTGCTCGAATTTTTCACTATAAATTGAGACTCTACTCTATTTATACTGAGTTCTTACAATTTTCAACATTATCTTGAAAACAAAATATGAGAGAAATATAAAATTTTCTTGATTATTTCTTTCTCATAATTTCATAAGCTCATTATATACATCTTCATATACATCTTAGTGAGCTTAGATATATTTGGGTAACTCAGTCACTCTTCAATATTTATTCTTTTCTTAGTGAGTTCCCAAATAGTGTTATAAACACAAACTTCTATTATTCAAAATACTTGTGTGAAATCCTTTGTGTGAGTTGTCTCAAGGGTGGAGTTGGTGTAAAAAGTTTGAGAAAAGCCTTGGCGGAAAAGATCTATTGGTTGTAAGTTTATTGAAACTGGTGGAACCTTCAAGTGAGCTTGAAGAGAGTGGACGTAGGCAAGTGATTGGGGCGAACCACTATAAAATTGTTGTTGTATCTCTCTTCCCTTATCTTTAGATTGTGCAATTTTATTTAGAATCAACATTGTATTTGATAATTGTTGGTAAAACTTGAAAGCTTAAAATTACTAAGATTTATAATTCCACATTAATTTTTTTACTACCTAATTCACCACATTCTTGGGTATAGTTGTATCTCGATAGTACTTGTTGGGATTTTATTTGATGAGCCATCCTTTATCGAATTTGAAATTATTATTTGAATTTATATTACATTAAAATAAAATTAAAGAGCTTGAACTTAAATTTTTAAAAATGTAAGTTGTTTACGTATCCTCTTGAGGTGAGAGAAATCGAAGCTTATGTAGTTTCATTACATTTTTAAATAGTTCACCATTATAATTATTTACTCATCATCATCTGTGCCTGTTGTTGGTCATTCAGCTCTTGTTCCGCTTGCACTTGCAGATGCATTGTCGAACAAGTCTTCAAAGTCATCGGGGCATCTTCTTGTTGTCTCAAATCAGCTCGAGTCCAATCATCCACACACGTTGTTGCTTATAAAGTGCTTGGATGTAATGAAGAATATCTCGCTTCCAAAATATTACATCCTAAGCTGAAGGTTTGTTCAACCGCAACGGTGGACACAAGTGCTGCCAGCACATCTTTATAAATAATTGATAAAACATGATAGATATTTTGATGTCGGTTCCACTAGTCAAGTACTTGAAAATTTTTACTTACTAAACTTTCAGGAGGAAATTCAAAATTGATTGATAACTAATTATCTAATTTCGGATTGTTAGTCGTGATTTCCCTCTATTTTTTATTTCATTATAGTAACCAACGATCACTCATACTAAGTCTTGAATATATTACGGGTTCGCTACTAGATTGTCCTGATGATTGCAAGTTATATCTACTAACATAATCATTAAATAAATCTATTAAATTAATTTTTATTCCATCTATTATTTTTCTAATATTAATTTCATCATTTATTCCTAAAAACTCATAGTAAGTTTGTAAGCCATTATTCAAACCTTCTAATTTAAAATTAGGATAAAAAATTATGGCAATGAGATAAAGCAATGAAATATCTTTAAAATAAGTTAATCATTTTCTCTTCATAACAGTAATAGCTTCAATTTAAATAATATTATTAAAATTTGAACTTTCAGCATGCTCATATAGAGTACCAATAATATTCAGATATTCAACAAGAAATAAATTTATTGTAAGGTAATAAACTCCACTAAAAATATTTGTTGCATCATTAAAAATTATTAAAATTTTTTAATTTTTTTTAGAAATATCCAATTGACTATGCAAAAATGTTATATGTTGAACATGTTGGGAAAAAAATTACATAATACATCTTGTATTGAAAAACTTGAGTTCATGGAAATAAGTAGAATTCAAATGAGTTGGAACATCTCGTGAAAATTTTACCGATTTAACACCATTTAGTTTACAAAACTTGGCTCATTCTCTCATGACATTAGAATATGACCAAATATAATTAAGTGCAATCTTAATAGAATGAACATGAAGTTCTAAAAAAGTCAGACCATATTGAACACATAAATTAAGGACATGACATTGCAACGAACATGAAAAATCGACCCCCAAATTTGGTTGACATATATATATTTTTTAAATCTCTATTGATATAGTATTTGCATATGCATTGTCAAAACTAATTGTTAAATTTTTACCTAATAAATCATATTCATTAAGAATTACTTTAATCATTTTATAAATATTTTGTGCAATATGATACTTATCAAAAACTCTAAATGCAATAAGTCATTTTTGCATGTTTCATGATGCATCAATTCAATGACAAGTCACATCCATGATGAATGTATTTGCCAACGGTCACTCCAAATATTAGAACAAATAGAAAGACGACATTTAATATCTTTAAATATTTCATTTAACATATTTTTATCGTCTTTGAATAATTTAAAATCTTATTATTTTGTTGTATTTCTAGGCATTTTATAGGCAGCAGAAGTTAAAACATTTCGAACATAATTAGTAAAAGTAATTTTTTTCACAAAAATTTAAAGAAAGATGTATCATACAAGTAAATTTAGTAAATTCTTTTCTATTTTTAGCATTATAATATTTAATTAAATCTAAAGAACTCGTACCTCTACTAGATGAACCGTACATATTCATTTGAGTTTGTGTCGTATCAAGTCCAATTTCAACGACATGATGTTTATCCAAGTGCTTGTTCAATATGTCATTGTCGTTAGTAAATTTATAAGATACACCACAATAGTTGCATATTACTCTTGGACCTTCAATTTCAGTCTCAACTAAATGAAAATATATTTTGAAAATATCGAAATATCAAGACTTAACTTCTATTCTCCGTGTACTGATACTTTGGCCGCTCTTTTGGGTTGGCACATTGGATATTGTGTTCTCAGATGAGCTTGTTTTTTTTTTTTTTTTTATATTAACGAATTACAAAATTAAATCAATATGAGAAATTGAAGATTAGAAATTTAAAAATTGAGACAATTGAGATTTGGGTGTTGAAAAAATGAAGTATATGATTCATATTATAGATTTTTGGATTTTTTTTATGATACCGAAATTGCCCCTAAAATTAACCATTTTATTAATATATTAAAGGGTGATTTGTAATTCATTTTACAAAAAAAAAGAAAAAATAATTAAGGCTGTTAGCAAATATGTGTCATCAAACAGTAATATAACTTGCAATCAAACAGATCAAAACAACAAAAGAAGATCTAGATGCATGAAACCCTAAACACAAAACCATTAAAACAAACCAGAAGTGTAGATCACAGAATAGTCCAAGTCGAGATGATCTCTGTCCTTAAGAACTTATTGGCTCCGTCACGGGTGCTTTACGGATTCGTTTGCCAACGTTCTCCCAGGATTACTCGGAATCTTCTTGTTCAAGGAGCACTCCTTAACAAGTGTGTGAACTAGGAATAATGGTGGATCTCTCTCAAACCAAAAGTAAAAAAACAAGTGTCTGTAGGATATTATTTTCGAACTCTTTAAATTAGGAGTACATGACCCTTTATAAAGGCATGGATGGGTGCCATAGGACACCCTTTGGGGTGGGGTTGCAACCCTCTATGGATTGTAACCACTCTAGCACCCCTTTGCCATACACAAAGACATATATACCCTTATGAAATAATTGAAGAATTTACAACAATCCCCCACAATTCTTCAAATATTCATTCAGACACGTGAGAGAGATACCGTGAGCTAAAGCTGCATCGAAATAGGTAGCTTTCGCCTTGAACCTTTCCTAGTGAATGACAATCGGATTTACTTGGCAAACCAGTGACCCATAGTCTTGAACTGTTCTGCCATTAGTGTAAACCAAGACAATTGCCAACACACAGCTTTAATTCGACCATTTACCCGTTCTACGGTGTGTTCATTTTGGCCCTGAACAACGGTCCTGGATTCATCAAGCACTTTAGGGTAACCCGCCTTTAAAGGTTCCCATGGAAGCGGCCTCACTTCTTACTTGAAATAGGTGATCTACTATGAAGAGGTAATCTGTCTTTACCCCCATTAGGACTCATCTCCTAATATAGTGATCATTAAAAGCCTTAGCTTATCCTAACCAATGACAGACAGCACTCAGCGTCATTATCGGAAATGGGAAAGAGTACGAAACTCTTCAGTGCTTGTTTTGAATTGCACAAAGTTTCTGTTGTCCCTTTTGAACCTAGATCTTGGGATCTCCAGTCAACTAGGTTGGGTTTCCACAGTGACAATTCTTAGATTATAGGCTTCAAGCCCATTCCCCTCGATGACTTCTCAACTTGCTCTCGAGGTAAACCTTTAGTTAGTGGATCCGCTAGGTTTTCCTTCGACCTGACATAATCGATCGTTATTATGCCACTTGAGAGCAGTTGACGTATGGTATTATGTCTCCGACGTATGTGTCGAGACTTACCATTAACATTGTATTTTGGGCTCTCCCAATAGCCGATTGGCTGTCACAATGTATGCTTATCGCTGGCACCGTTTGGGCCAACTAGGAATATCCTCCAGGAAGTTTCTAAGCCATTCTGCTTCTTCCGCTGTTTTGTCTAACGCTATGAACTCTGATTCCATAGTAGACCGGGTAATACATGTTTGCCTCGAGGATTTCCATGACACGGCCGCATTACCAAGTGTGAAAACAAATCCACTCGTGGATTTGGAATCCACCGTATCAGATATCCAGTTAGCATCGCTGTAACCCTCTAGTACAGCAGGATATCTCTCGTAATGTAGCCCATATTTTGAAGTTTCTCTCAGATACCTCAAAACTCTTACTATGGCTTTCCAGTGGTTGTGTCCTGGATTACTCGTATATCTGCTAAGCCGATTCACAGCTTGAGCGATATGGGTCGTGTGCAATTCGTGAGATACATCAGACTTCCGATGATTCTCGAATACTCTAGTTGCGATATGCTTGAACCAATATTCTTTGATAAATGAAGAGTTAGGTCTACAGGGGTTCTAGCCACGTTTAGATCCCCTTTGATATATTTATCGAGTATCTTCTCAATATAATGAGTCTGTGATAATATATATCCGTCTGATGTCCTAGAAATCTTTATTCCTAGGATCACATCAGCTATCCCCATATCTTTCATATCAAATCTACTGGATAACACGTTTTTGGTAAACTTAATCATTTCATGATTACTACCAATTATCAGCATATCGTCTACATAGAGACACACAATGACATATCCTTTTTGAGTTGATTTGGTGTACACACACTTATCACACTCATTGGTTTTAAACCCATTTGACAACATTTCTTTGTCAAATTTCTCATGCCATTGTTTCGGTGCTTGTTTTAATCCGTACAAGGAATTTACAAGTTTGCACACCTTCTGTTTTTGTCCAGGAACACTAAACCCTTCTGGTTGTTCCATGTAAATTTCTTCATCTAATTCACCATTCAAGAATGCCGTCTTTACATCCATTTGATGTATTTCAAGACCAAATATAGCTGCTATGGCTATGAGCATTCTTATCGATGTGATGCGAGTCACAGGTGAATAGGTGTCAAAGTAATCAAGGCCTTCCTTTTGTCTATAACCTTTTATGACAAGTCTCGCCTTATACTTATCTATTGATCCATCCGTTTTCATCTTCCTTTTGAATATCCATTTGTAGCCCAGCGGCTTACAACCTGGCGGAAGATCAACCAACTCCCAAGTATGGTTCTGTAGGATTGAATCAATCTCACTGTTAATAGCCTCTTTCCAAAGAGGTGCCTCCGGAGAAGTTACTGCTTCTTTATAACTTTGAGGCTCATTTTCTAACAAGTATGTTAGAAAATCGGGACCAAACGACTTAGACGTTCTAGCCTTTTGCTACGTCTAGGCTCGATTGTCTCAGCATTTACACGTTGATCTGATTCTTGGTCAATTTGATTACTGTCCTTGACAGTATCAATTGTTCTTTTGAGAGACCCAGTTATTTGTCTTTCCTTACAAGGAAACGTCTCTTCAAAAAATATCGCATTCCTTGACTCAATTATCATATAAGGATTGATGTCAGGAATCTCCGACTTGTGCACCAAGAATCGATACGCACTACTGTTGTGAGCATATCCAATGAATATACAGTCAACAGTTTTAGGTCATATTCTAACCTTCTTAGTTTAGGAACCATTACTTTGGCAAGACACCCCCACACTTTGAGGTATTTGTAGGAAGGTACGAAACCTTTCCACAATCATATGGTGTCTTGTCTAGTCTTCTGTGAGGAAGCTTGTTCAGAACGTAGTTTGCGGAAAGCAAGGCTTCCCCCCACAAGTTCTGGGGTAAACCCGAACTTGTCAACATGGCGTTCATCATTTCCTTCAACGTTCGGTTTTTGCGTTTCGCAATTCCGTTCTGTTGAGGAGAATAAGGAGCAGTGGTTTCGTGAATAATTCCGTGCACAGAACAATATTCACCGAACGGTGAAACGTATTCACCACCTCTATCACTCCTGATTCTTTTGATTTTCTTGCCAAGTTGATTTTCAACTTCGCTCTTATAGTGTACAAAGCTTTCAATAGCTTCTGCTTTGCTTCTCAACAAGTACACATAACAGAATCTTGTGCTGTCATCGATAAAAGTGACAAAGTACTTTTTACCGCCTCTTGTTTGCACAATATTCATGTCACATACATCAGTATGTACAAGTTCTAGCGGTTCAGAACTGCGTTCGATAGAATGAAATGATGTTCTATGTATTTTTGCTTCAACACATGCTTCACACTTATGTTGGCTACCAATTGCAAATTTAGGTATGAGGTCCATGTTAATTAATTTACGCATGGTATCATAATTAACATGTCCTAACCTCCCATGCCATACATTTTGTGACACAATAATATAAGCAGACGAACTAGCTTTATTAATAGCACGATTAACAGTCATTACATTTAGCTTGAAAATGCCCTCAGTTAGGTATCATTTTCCTACATACATATCATTCTTAGTCATTACAAACTTGTCAGAAACAAATACAAGCTTAAACCCAGCCTTACTAAGAAGAGAGCCCGAGACTAAGTTCTTCCGAATATCTGGAACGTGCAGAACATTCTTCAATGTTAGCTCCTTTCCGGATGTCATCTTCAGAACAACTGTGCCTTGTCCAACCACCTGAGAGGTAGACGAGTTTCCCATTGTCAGATGATCGCCGCCATCGACCTTCTGGTACATGGAAAACATCTTACTTTCTGCACAGATATGGCGAGTAGCCCCAGTGTCTACCCACCATTCTCTCGGATTCCCAACTATGTTAGCTTCGGTTACCACTGCTGATAGTTCCATCTCTGAGATATCATCAGTCAGCTGCTCACTTTCAGTAACATGGGCCTCATATTTCTTTTTCTTGCCCTTGTCCTGAGACTTCTTGTTCCTGCAGTCCTTTGACATATGACCGCTCTTTCCACAGTTGTAGCATTTTCCCTTGAACTTCTTGTTCCCAGAGTCAGCTCCACTGTTCTTTCTCTTTTTGCTACCCTTTGCACCTTCAATGATGTGGGCCTTAGACTCCAGAGTCTTGTAGCTGGCCTTCTCGGACATCCTGTTGTCCTCCTCGATTCTCAATCGAACACTGAGGTCTTCAAGGCTCATCTGCTTCTTTTTGTGTTTCAGATAGCTCCTGAAGTCCTTCCATGATGGAGGCAACTTTTCAATTATGGCGGCAACTTGAAACATCTCACAGAGTTTCATCCCCTCATCCAGTATTTCATGAATGATCAATTGCAGTTCACCCAACTGAGACATCACCGTCCTTGAATCTACCATCTTGTAGTCCAAGAACCTACCCACGACAAATTTCTTTGTCCGGCATCTTCAGTTTTATACTTCTTCTCGAGAGATTCCCAGAGAATCTTCGCAGAAGTCATGCCTTGGTACACATTGTACAGGGTATTGTCAAGACCACCCAAAAGGTAGTTCTTGCATAAGAAGTCTCCAGACATCCAAGTCTGTTCTCGCTCTTCCTTGGCCTTCTCGGATTCACCCTCCACAGGACCCGGAGGATCTTTGAGGAATTTTACCAACTGGAGAGTTGTCAGGTAGAACAGCATCTTACTCTGCCATTGTTTGAAATTTTCCCCACCAAATTTCTTCCGGTTTTTCTCCATGAGAGACCGGTACCGTGATATTTCCGCTAGCCATATGTAACTGGAAAATCAACAGGGTCAATTAGTCTACGAAAGACAAATTGCACAACGATCAACGAATGATCTTGTTCAAAGTGATAAACGATAAATGTAGATATATATAATTCAATCAAGATTGGATGGAATTACTTGTGTATTATTACACTTTAAATTCTCAACCAATTATGCAACAATCAAACAATTTCAACTCTATCACTATGTGTATGCTTGTGATAATTGAACAACCTAATAATAACTTAAATCTATACTTCCAAGATTAATGTGTTAACAGTATATGACTTACCAAGTTAATATTATTAAGTTTGCAGTTTATAAGAATTACAGGACTATATCGTTAGTGTCGCGTTCGTATCTACGTTCGAACGAGACTGTCCAGTGTGTGTGCGTTCGTGTTGCGTTTGATAACGCGTTCGAACGATGTGTTTCCAGAGAGTTCACGTTCGAGTAGCGTTTGAAACGCGTTCGAACGGAATGATTCCAGAGAGTTCACGTTCGTATAGCGTTCGTGAACGCGTTCGAACGGAATGATTCCAGAGAGTTTGCGTTCGAGTTGCGTTTAGTACGCGTTCGAACGTTCTAAGGCAGAAGGCTTGCGTTCGAGTTGCGTTTGAAGACGCGTTCGAACGTTCTAACGAAAGTTCAAATATTTAGCCTTCGCGTGCGTCGGGCGTTCGAACGCCCTACGGGTTTTCATGCACAGTTCGTATTTTCCAGAAAATATTCAAACCCTAACATGCGAATTACTATCTAATAACATTAAGCAATAAGTTCTTAAGATTGTTAGCAAATATGTGTCATCAAACAGTAATATAACTTTGATGAGCGGAAAATATATCAATATTTACCGCCCCTTTAACTTAATATTTTGTTTAGTTTCTCGGGTTTGATGAACGTTTTGATGTGTTTTAGTTTATTTTGCAGATAAAATAATATCGGGACTCAATGAAATCATTTAGGACGAAATGTGGATCAAATAAGGGCAATTATTGGACTTGATATATTAATTTTGGAGATTGGAAATTTGAAAGGGCGTTTTGACGAAGTGCAGTTTTGGAAATTCCAGTTTTGCACATCTGTCGTATGTTGGGCATAACTTTTTACTCAGATATCGGATTGAGCTGATTCAAGTGCCAGATTAAAGAAGACTCCAAGATCTACAACTTTGAAAGAGAAAATATTTTCGAATTCTGAAGATTTCATGACCGAAATTGATGAACCATCCAGAAGTGTGTGGAGTGTAATTATTAAAAGTCATTATCAATCATTTTCAAAGCAAAATATTAATTAATTAATAATTAATAATTAATAAAAATTATCAAATCAACACCAAACAAGATAAGAAATTATTGGAGCAATTATGGATTTGGTGGAGTAATTAGTGGAGAAATTAATAATGTAATTGGTGGAGAAATTGATTGATGATTTGATGGTGGCAAAATTTTGCCTATAATACCAAGCCATTTCATTTGTAAAATTCATACTTTCTTCTTTGAAATTCTTAATGAATAAATAAGAAGATTGTATCTAGTTTGTTTATTTTTAGTTTTCAGTAATTAATTTTCAGTTTCGCACTTTCTTTTCTTTACTTTTCAGTTTTTACTTTCCGCAATTTACTTTACGCACAGTACTTTTCTTTCTTTAATTTTTAGTTTTTATTTTTTTAGTAATGAGGAGGTAATTTCCCCAGCTAGGGTGAAAGGTAATTCTTTTACTGTTACTATTTAGATTAATCTCCCTTAAAAATAATATATTCACTATTTAAAATACTGATTAATAAAGGATACCGCTATATTGGTCGGTTGGCAATTCAATTTAATCTGGTTTAAACCTGACTAATCAAGGATACCGCCAGATTGGTCGGTTGGTAAATTTATTTTGGTACCGCCTTTATGGCTGGATTATGGACAAATATTACCGCCTATATGGCTGGTTGGACTTAATTTGACTTAATCAGGATACCGCCAGATTGGTCGGTTGGTAAAATAATATCACAAGTTTATATATTATTTTATGGGAGATTTCTAAATAAGTAGTAGTAAAAGTAATTCCTTTTACCTTAGCATTTATTTTACTTTTTACTTTATGTCTTTTACTTTTCAGTATTTTTACTTTATTTCTTTTATTTTTCAGTTATTAGTCCTAGTTATGTGTTGTAACTAAATAGTTATCTGGGGTTGTGATGAATTTCAATATCACCGGTTTATAGGGGTTAGATTATAGTTTGGGTATTATAAAGATTTATTTATTGAGTCTTAATCTTAATGCTTTTTATTAATTGGCCATTAATAAAATTGATTAGGTAAACTTAAAATGAACTAGACATAGAGATTTTAAGTTTAAGACCTTAGACTCAATAGCCCACGATCTTCCTTGAGGATAGATAACCCTTTAATAGATTTCCTTACAGGATAGGAATATACCTGTCGGGCGAGGGTAGCCATAATTGGAACTCAATCTTAATGAATCCAGATAATGTGGTTGACATAGGAATATGGTTCAATTGGGTTACACTGGGTATTTGTGTCTGACCATCGACAGATGCTTTCGCATAATTTCGTGTTCCAGGTTAATAAATCAATGTTTTACCCATCTATATAATAATCACTTCATCTTTAAAATGGTATTGGAATAAATCACAACCCTAGATCTTTGTGTCTTTTGTATTTTCTTTAGTATTTTCTTTTGTCTTTTTATTTATTTATTTATTTAGTAAAGCCATTCAACCAATCAAACAAACAATATCTCTCTTATCCATTTAATTAGATATTTGTAAATAAATAGATTCAAAAATTAATAACAACAGTAGAAATTAAGTCCTCGTGGGATCGATATTTTTATACTACTTGAACGATACGTGCGCTTGCGTTATACGTGTGTGTTTACGCCGGTCAAGTTTTTGGCGCCGTTGCCGGGGACTTATATTTCTTGAGTTGTTAATTTTGAAAGTATCAAATTTACTTATATCTAATTTTCTTTCTTTTATTATCTAATTTTTATTTCTTTTGTTTTCAGGTGATTAAAAAATGGAACACTACTGGGAGATTGAAAGATTACGAGCTTTACAAGAAGATACACCCCACATCTGGGAGCAACAGTCCGGTTTTCTGAGGCCTGTTGTCCAGCCCAACAATTATCACTGGATGCCAGAACCAAGCAATACCACATTTGCTCAACAGAACGAGATGGGGAGATGTATGATATGTGATGGTAACCACCCGAGCGATCAATGTATATACCGTTTAGGGTGGCAGAGCTATCAAGATCCTTTATGGTATGATGAGCCATCACATTTCACAGAACCACATTTTTCATCTTATCCACCATCTACCTTTGATCTTTACCAACAACCAGAACCATCCGAGGAAGATCAATTGATTCACATGTTCAAAGAACAGGGAGCTCAAATTGATGCACAAATTCAGAGTAACGCAGAATCCATACAAAGAATGACATATCAGATCAGACAATTAATAGAAAAACAGAGCTACATACCTCAAGAACCATTTTCTAATGACACTTCAACAGAGGAGGAAGCTGAGGAGAATCAAGAACCAGAGGTATCAGTTCAGGAACCCGAACCGGCAAAGTCTCGATTTGATTTCTATTATTCAGATTATGACGAGGATGAAGCCGAAATATTTGTACCAACTGCATCAAAAATTGAGGATGGAATTATGTATCCTCAAAATGAAGATCTTAGAGATTCCATAGCACAAATGTTTGATGAAGATCTACCTGAGCCAATCATTTCAACCAGATCAGAGGATGAAGACCTAAAATCTGACATTTCTTTTCAGGTTGAAAATTTTGAAACATGTATTTCACAGATGACAGATGAAGAGCTGAATGCAGAAATTTTCAAATACATCTGTGAAGAAAAGGTGGAGCAAGAAACAGAGCAAATAGAGGAGCAAATGTCTGACCTTAATAAAGATCCAGAGCATTCAGGAGAAACATCGCTGTTTTGGGGAGTACAAATTAAAGATATCAACCAGAAGCTTGACAGAATGGAATTTCCATTCCAAGTCAAGCATCATACGAGACCTCCTGATTTTCTTTCTTTCTTTGCAGGAACCACTGGAGTAACAAGGAGCAAAAAGGTGGCACGAGTACTGAATGAGACAAAACTCTTTTTGCCACTTTATCGTTGGAAGAGACCCTTCAAAAGCAACGCTCACGGGATTGTCTTAATCGGACATCCAAAACGACATTGAAACCTCCTTGACAGATGAATTTCAGTCACGTCTGGCTGAAGACGAAAAATTTAGCGCTGGCAGGGAGGCAACCCATGCAATTTGTTGTAATTTCTGTTTTCATATTTTGTGTGAACTTTTTAATATTGTGTGTTATTTTTGCAGGGAAAGCACGAACGAAGCATTTTAAGACAGAAGGAATTGTGTTTGGCAATTAAAGAAGAGAAACAATTCATTAACGATGGCTGAATAAGGAATGAAATCTTAAGACACATCCTAATGGATTTATATACCAAACGAGTGGCGTATTGCATACACAATTTCGTTGCCTTAATTATTGCTTTGATTTGCTTTTCTGTTGTAATTATCTTTATTTTCGTAGACAGGATCCAGACTTTTTGACCTTTCACGATTTCTTTTGTTGTTTAGCTAACAATCGTCCCCTGGAAGATACTTGTGCTATTATTGTATTCACCCTTTTCAGGTACTATAAATTCAGCCCGTCATTGCACTTTTGAAGGCATCCATAGTTGAGAAAGAAATACATAAAAAAAAATATGGAAGCCACTTCAAGAAGACGAGTTGAAAACATCTGCGTGTTTTGCGGTAGTAGTGTTGGTACTAAGCCACAATACATAGAAGCAGCACAGGAATTGGGTCGAGTCTTAGCTGCAAGGAATATGCACTTAATATATGGCGGAGGAAATCTTGGACTTATGGGGATCGTTTCAAAGGCTGTACAGGAAGGAGGCAGTCATGTTTTGGGAATCATCCCAAAACCTTTGGCAGAGGCAAATCTTATTGGTTCATCAAACGGAGAGGAACTGATCGTGCCAGGTATGTCTGAACGACTGGTAGAAATGATTAACTGTGCTGATGCTTTTATCGCTTTGCCAGGTGGCTTGGGCACATTGGAGGAAATTTTTATATTATATCTTGGGCGAACCTGAACATACACCAGAAACCGCTTGGACTGCTTAACGTTGATGGATTTTATGATTTTCTTTGTGTGTTTCTTGATGATGCTCGGAGAAATGGGTTCGTGTCAAAACCTATGAAAGAACTCCTCTTCACTGCCAGAACTGCTTCGGATCTAATAGACCAACTCATAGCCTATGAACCACAAGTTGACCCTATCATTTCAAAGAGATAAATTGGTCTGAGGACGATCGTGGTAAGAAGCGTCGGGTTAATCTGGATCTTAACCTTTAATTTCCTGTAGAATTTCTGCTAACCAGGTATTATCTTCTAAACTCTTCTTCTAATGTTTAAGATATTGGGGACAATGTCTCATTTAGGTTTGGGGGAGGGAATTAGAATTAGTTGATCAGTACCTGTTTTTTTTTTTTTTTTTTTTTTAGTTTGTGTGTTATTTTTATTTTTTAGTCCAAAATTTTTCGAAAAATACAAAAAAAATTGAAAAATTTTCAAAAATTATAAAAAATATTTTGCGTTTTTGTGTATTTTATTTTTATTCTGACTAAAAAGGTGAAATTGGTGAGAGATAGCTGAGTGAGTAAGGAGTTTCCACTCCTGATACGTATCTCAAAACCTAATTCGAAACAAGTTAATTTGTTATTTCATTTTTAAATTATTTAATTTGTGAATTCTCCTTAAAATGGACTAAAATGGATCTTCATATGCTCAGTTGACAGGTATTATCAACATATATAGTAACATACGGACATGAGCTAAATTGAAAAGTTTGTAGTATTCAGTGCTCTAGTTTAATTGGATGAAGCATCTCAAAAAGCAATGGAGTAAAAAAAAAAAAAAAAAAAAAAAAAAAAAAAAAAACGTCTGAGATCCGAGTTATTAAGTCTGTAAGGGTGTTTTAACACCTAGTGCCCTAAAGCCAACTGGTTTGGGAGTCACTGGCCCAAAGCTCGTTACATGGATCAAAGATGCTGCAAAAAATATATATATCTGAAGTCTGGGAATTAAGTCTGTAGGGGTGTCTTAACACCTGGTGCCCTAAAGCCAACTGGTTTGGGAGCCACCGACCCAACACTCGCTACATAGATGGAAGATATTGTATATAAAAAAAAAAATAGAAAAAAAAAAATCAAAGAAAAAATCAGAAAAATGAGAAAAATTATTCAATTGCTACCAAAAGGTGTTAAATCTGATGATAGAACTTTAGGACAAAAATATTACTCTCTTATCAACTACACTTATGACTGTTGTGGGCAAAAAATGAGTTGTTTAATATTTGTTGGCTGTGTATATGGAGAATGGTAAAAATAATCGGAGAGTTTACTTATTCTGTAATTTAGAATGAAAACAAAACAACTATTGACTTGGAGTAGAAGTTTCACCTGATTAGTCACTAACATCTTTATTCTCTTTTCGCTTGTCTTTTGCTTTTGCTTTTTGTGCGTGCATTAGTTTTACTACCTTTTTACTTTTGTAAAACGTTTGTGGGTATCGTTGCTGTAAGCCCTCACGAGACTAAACTCGTCCACTATGGACACCTAGGGGTTTAAAGGCTTGTTGCATATGCTAAATGCAACCGTGATCCCTACGAAAGTGGCTTAGTTTTAATTTTAATTTTATTGTTTGTTTTTGCTCGAGGACTAGCAAAATGTTAGGTTTGGGGGTGTGATGAGCGGAAAAATATATCAATATTTACCGCCCCTTTAACTTAATATTTTGTTTAGTTTCTCGGGTTTGATGAACGTTTTGATGTGTTTTAGTTTATTTTGCAGATAAAATAATATCGGGACTCAATGAAATCATTTAGGACGAAATGTGGATCAAATAAGGGCAATTATTGGACTTGATATATTAATTTTGGAGATTGGAAATTTGAAAGGGCGTTTTGACGAAGTGCAGTTTTGGAAATTCCAGTTTTGCACATCTGTCGTATGTTGGGCATAACTTTTTACTCAGATATCGGATTGAGCTGATTCAAGTGCCAGATTAAAGAAGACTCCAAGATCTACAACTTTGAAAGAGAAATATTTTCGAATTCTGAAGATTTCATGACCGAAATTGATGAACCATCCAGAAGTGTGTGGAGTGTAATTATTAAAAGTCATTATCAATCATTTTCAAAGCAAAATATATTAATTAATTAATTAATAATTAATAAAAATTATCAAATCAACACCAAACAAGATAAGAAATTATTGGAAGCAATTATGGATTTGGTGGAGTAATTAGTGGAGAAATTAATAATGTAATTGGTGGAGAAATTGATTGATGATTTGATGGTGGCAAAATTTTGCCTATAAATACCAAGCCATTTCATTTGTAAAATTCATACTTTCTTCTTTGAAATTCTTAAGAATAAATAAGAAGATTGTATCTAGTTTGTTTATTTTTAGTTTTCAGTAATTAATTTTCAGTTTCGCACTTTCTTTTCTTTACTTTTCAGTTTTTACTTTCCGCAATTTACTTTTACGCACAGTACTTTTCTTTCTTTAATTTTTTAGTTTTTTTTTTTTAGTAATGAGGAGGTAATTTCCCCAGCTAGGGTGAAAGGTAATTCTTTTACTGTTACTATTTAGATTAATCTCCCTTAAAAATAATATATTCACTATTTAAAATACTGATTAATAAAGGATACCGCTATATTGGTCGGGTTGGCAATTCAATTTAATCTGGTTTAAACCTGACTAATCAAGGATACCGCCAGATTGGTCGGTTGGTAAATTTATTTTGGTACCGCCTTATGGCTGGATTATGGACAAATATTACCGCCTATATGGCTGGTTGGACTTAATTTGACTTAATCAGGATACCGCCAGATTGGTCGGTTGGTAAATAATATCACAAGTTTATATATTATTTTATGGGAGATTTCTAAATAAGTAGTAGTAAAAGTAATTCCTTTTACCTTAGCATTTATTTTACTTTTTACTTTATGTCTTTTACTTTTCAGTATTTTTTACTTTATTTCTTTTATTTTTCAGTTATTAGTCCTAGTTATGTGTTGTAACTAACTAATAGTTATCTGGGGTTGTGATGATTTCAATATCACCGGTTTATAAGGGTTAGATTATAGTTGGGTATTGGGTATTATAAAGATTTATTTATTGAGTCTTAATCTTAATGCTTTTTATTAATTGGCCATTAATAAAATTGATTAGGTAAACTTAAAATGAACTAGACATAGAGATTTTAAGTTTAAGACCTTAGACTCAATAGCCCACGATCTTCCTTGAGGATAGATAACCCTTTAATAGATTTCCTTACAGGATAGGAATATAACCTGTCGGGCGAGGGTAGCCATAATTGGAACTCAATCTTAATGAATCCAGATAATGTGGTTGACATAGGAATATGGTTCAATTGGGTTACACTGGGTATTTGTGTCTGACCATCGACAGATGCTTTCGCATATTTCGTGTTCCAGGTTAATAAATCAATGTTTTACCCATCTATATAATAATCACTTCATCTTTAAAATGGTATTGGAATAAATCACAACCCTAGATCTTTGTGTCTTTTGTATTTTCTTTAGTATTTTCTTTTGTCTTTTTATTTATTTATTTATTTAGTAAAGCCATTCAACCAATCAAACAAACATATCTCTCTTATCCATTTAATTAGATATTTGTAAATAAATAGATTCAAAAATTAATAACAACAGTAGAAATTAAGTCCTCGTGGGGATCGATATTTTATACTACTCCTTGAACGATACGTGCGCTTGCGTTATACGTGTGTGTGTTACGCCGGTCAAACTTGCAATCAAACGATCAAAATAAACAAAAGTAAGATCTAGATGCATGAAAACCCTAAAAAAAAACAAAACCATTTAAAACAAAACCAGAAAGTGTAGATCACAGAATAGTCCAAGTCGAGATATCTCTGTCCTTAAGACTTATTGGCTCCGTCACGGGTGGCTTTACGGATTCGTTTTTGCCAACGTTCTCCCAGGATTACTCGGAATCTTCTTGTTCAAGGAGCACTCCTTAACAAGTGTTGTGAACTAGGAATAATGGTGGATCTCTCTCAAAACCAAAAAAGTAAAAAAACAAAGTGTCTGTAGGAATATATTTTCGAACTATTTTTTATTAATTAGGAGTACATGACCCCTTTATAAAAGGCATGGAGGGTGCCATAGGGACACCCTTTGGGTGGGGTTGCAAACCCTCTATGGATTGTAACCACTCTAGCACCCTTTTGCCATACACAAAGACATATATACACTTATGAAATAATTGAAGAATTTACAACAAAAAGGCAGCATGGAGCAAATGGCTTTCCTGTTGCTGATGGCCCATTGAGCTTGCATGCTGCCCAACGGGTTCCAATCAGATCAGTTGGGTAGTAGAAATTCTAAACCGAACCGAACAAAACAAATCTGGTTCCTACCGGTTCAGTTTCGATTGCGAATCGGAACTGTGGCCTGGTCTAATAAGTGAGGGAAATTAAAAGAAATTCAAATTAGAGATGCTTAATAATCACAAAGTTTAAGATAGTTAATAAAAAAAAAAAAAAGTGACTAATTACGGGGGAAAACACCAATAATGAAACGAGGGATGATAAAATTCTGACAAAAATAATTTAAAGTTATATCGTTTTATGTTTTAAAAAAGATAATATCAAAACGATATCGTTATGATTAGATTTTCTCAAATTTCTGTCACTCCAAGTCCAATATTTCTTTATTATTTTCAGAGGAAAAAAAAATGAGGGGATCGAGTTTATGGTTAGGTAAGTTGAATAAGAAACCAATTCCAGCACATGAAGCAGGTTGCAACAGGGACCTGATCCGTCTCGAAAAGCGTTCCTGTTACGATATTGAGAGGTGGTTTAGGCTGTAGCTGCTGCAGCACCACATCAAGATAATACTGCAACTTGAAGTAGGGTCCATAAATGTATTCCACTGGACCATTGACAGGGTAAATCTCCGATAGATCCAACGGCAGATATATAGACGGCCGGTCCCGGTTCGGGAAAAGTGGTGAGATTTCTGACACCTGATCATGTTAGTGAGGGGTTTTTGGGGTTCTTAAAAGAAATGAATTTTAAGGCAAAACAAAAACTTAGTCGCCAACAGTTGCACTCAATCAAAAATGCAAATAACGATTCATGGATTAAAGTTCAGTTTTTTAGATCTCAGCCCTTCAACTTCAAATTTGGACCTGACCAATTACTTCAATTTATCTCATAATCGAAAAAATTTCTCAATTTAAACCCATATGTTTTTCACTGAATTTGGCTCATAGAGCACCCCAAGACTTTAGGGGAGTAACACGGGTTTCCCTATTACAAGTGGAAAATCAAACCTACTCGGAATTATCGGTTCATACCTATTAGGAAAATCAGAACTTATTATATTAAATAGAATATTCTATTTATCAGTTACAATTTGGTGTAGAGTTATCTTATTTTGACAATGAAAATAAAATAGATTAGCTTTTCAACTATGTTTTATAAAAAATATGTGTTTAACTTGTGAAATTTTATAAATCAGAAGTTAAATATGAAGAATTGGACACAATTATTTGATACTAATCTAAATTTAAAACAAATTGCTCTAAAGAAAGAAACCACCAACTCTGAGTTTAATTTAATATGATTCAGTTACTTATTTTTGCTTCTAAAATTCGGTTCTATGATTCAATTCCGATTCTAAATATTGAAAGAACTTGAACCTAACCCGAAAAAAATCAATTCCTAATTATTAGGAATTGCAATCCATCCTATTTAATCGGTCCGATTCCGAAACCAATTACGGTACCAGATAAAATCTGGAACCATTGCTCACCAAGACTTCCCTTTGCGAGTTGCGTTGATATTGTGTATATATATATTTTTATAACAATATTCAGCTAATGATTCTATATATAATTATTGCGTGGTTATTGATCACCATCTTAAAAAGAAAATGAGCACAAAATATCTTATCTATAATGATCCCAAATCTTTCTTCTCTAAGCTCAAAATATATTAATTTTTCTGCGTTAGTTTTTGATAATTAAGATTAGTTTATGTAATAAATTTGACTATAAAAAACAACATAAACAATTGGTAATAAATTTTTAAAATTCAGGAAGATCGAGTTCATATCCTTGCACTTGTTAAACCTCATCGTTTAACTGCTTAATTAATATAAACTATATGCAAGTCTACCTCTATTCTTAAAAGTTGGTGGTCCAAAATTTCAAAGGTCCTGATCAAAATGAGCAGCTATAACTACATTATGCTTTCAATTTCTATACCAATCACCATAATTGAAAATTGAACATTATTTCAATATCCCATCTTGAAAGTAAAATTATTGTTTCGGAGTATGTAAAGAAACTTAGCAAAAGAAAAAAAAACAAAAGCTCAACAACTTATATTATTTATGTATTTTAACAAAAGGGTAAAAAAAATGGGAAGAGCATTTATACTAGAGGTGATTAGGGGAGAGTTGACATGTATGGTCGGGTCAGGTTCTTAAAGTTTGAATTTTCAAAATTAAAGTTTGAATTTAAAGAAATTTCAATTTTTATTATATAATATGACTTGTATATTTTTTTACTCTTTATTGATAGAAATCCTATTTTAAAAATTTATTAATGACCCGATAAAATTCAGTTCAAGATTGCCTTTATTTATACTCTTAAATATAAAATATAGAAACCACTTGTTTATAATAAAGCATTCTTACAGTCTTGATAGCTAGCCAGTTCCCGATATCACTATTATATTTTTTTCTTCTCTTCGCTTTGTGTCTATTTCTTTTTTCCATCGCTGCACGTTCTGATAAAACTCCTAGTCTACACTCCTCTCTTTTTATCTTCCCCATCCCTCTGTCTCTCAGTTTAGCCATGGAAAATTGATCAGTTAAAGTCACCTGCAACAGAAGATGATCAGATGGAGATCATGATGATGATGATGATGCAGATGGATAAGTTCCCCGAGTTTTACGGGGCCTTATAACAACAACAACAATGTTGCTGAATTTCCTCCAAGTGAAACCAACAACATTCTTCCATACAACATTTCATTGATACCAATAACCCACATAGTATCGATTCACCTTCTTTGCCAAACATGCCATCTAATATGTCCTTTGATGGTACCATTACCAACCCAGTTCAAGAAAACATCGTCTATGCCACCTTATTATAATAATTATACAGTACCATCATCACAGAAGTGGAACTCAGTGGCGGCGATGAGAGAGACGATTTTTAGAATCGCAGCCATGCAGCCAATTAATATAGACCCAGAATCAGTGAGGCCACCAAAGAGAAGGAATGTGAAGATATCAAAGGATCCTCAAAGTGTTGCAGCAAGGCATAGGAGAGAAGGATAATTAAGTGAGAGAATAAGGGATACTTCAAAGACTTGTCCCTGGAGGTACAAAAATGGACACGGCCTCTATGTTAGATGAAGCAATTCACTATGTCAAGTTCTTGAAGACACAAGTTCAGTCACTGGAAGGAGCTACCGCTAATAGGCCTACTACTGGGATAGGGTTCCCTGCTACACTCACTACTGGGAATTATCTTCCAATTGGAAAAGCTAATTATCAGCCTGTTCAAAACGGTCCGCATATTGAGATGCTTAATTAGCTAGCTAGCTGGCTATTATGTAGCACTGATATGATAGCTTAATTGTGGGGCTGAAAAGATTAAACTAATCTCTAATCATCATGCATAATAATGACTGTCATTCTCTTGATATTTAGAATTTGTAATCAATTAATCCCTGTTCAATTGTTCTGAATAATTATTAAGATCGCTATATATATAGCTAATCAAACTTTTTTAGGTTAATGAGTACTTAATCACTTAATCCCTTTTATTTCTCATAATGTCTTTATAAAAGGACTTAGTGGCCAGGTTGTCCGGGGAACTTTAAACTTCACGCAATTCCGAATATAGAAATGAATCAAGAACCTGGCCAGTAGCATATTTGGTCTTGAAGAAACAAAAAAAACTTATTTATTTTTTTTTAAAACAACAAATAATAATTAATGTTGGTGGGGTTGACAGACAATGCAAAAGTTTGTATCTCTAGAGAGAGATGCTGCTGCTGCTTCTTCTTTTGCTTTCCATAAGTTACTTAAAACCCTTGAACTCACACCATCAAATTCATTTTGAGAGCATGAAATTACTGGATTACTAACCCAGACCCTAGTGACCCATGAATTCTTATAAATACTTGAACTCACACACTTACTGGGCTAACCTTGCGTGTACACTTGAGACCATTGGTGCACGAAAGCTCTATGCTCTTGAGGTCAATATGGTGATAAATGATCAACTGCAACCAGGAAAACTTGTTTCTCGGGTTAGTGCGAGTACAATTAAGTGATTAACATCATAGAAGAGTAGAAGGAAGACAAATGAAAGACACTGAAAGTACACTACAGTTGTCGAGTTAGATGTGAAACGTCGGGACACCGGAGATGAGTTGCACGGAAATAATATGAAACTTTAGGTGACTATACCATTGTTGCATATGATGATTTCCATGTCACATTTTTACCATTTTTAATAGTTAGATGGGGTTGGAGTAAAATGCATGGGAATTCCACGTGAAGGACTGACAAAAACGCGGTGATGGTTTTTTTTTTTTTTTTTTTTTCCAATGTGGCACCTTGATGACGTCTTTGTCCGTCAACACCTTCGACACGTGAAACTCAATCTATTCGGTCAACGTTTCGGACGTGGCACTCCACGTCGTAACTTCTCATTTATTAAGCAAAATTTCCATGCATGGTTAATTTTCCAATTCATATAAACTATCGTGAAACGGTCGATTAAACTTGGGAAATTTACGGAAATTATCAAAAATAACTCCTCCCACTTTTCTCATACTTTAGTGCCCAATTGCCAATTATATGAATTTTTTTTTACACCAAAAGTCTCTAATATTTGTGTTACACTACTTACCTCTCAAACACATTCAAAACACACCTCTCGCTCACTCATAATTTTTTTTTTTTAATTATTAAAGACGATTCAAGAAACTATTTAAACAAGATTCGATTTAAAGAAACTAATAATAATTGACGGAGATAGAAAAAACCTAATTTGTTATCTAGACAAAGCCGCAACCGAATTCGAGAGAGCATAATTGGCACCGGAAGTGATGAAACGAGATTGAGATAATTTATATATATATATATTTTAAAAAAAGTGGTATTATTTTTGTATTTTTTTTTTAACAGGGGTGTCCGGGTCAACTTACGTGCACCTCAACTAATCCCCGAGACCTGTGTCCTGCGTCATCAGAAGTTTCCCAACACATATTAGGGTAAGTCGTTGACATTTTCCACCAGGGGGCATGACCTCAAGGAAATGCATCTAGTATGATTCGAACTTTAAGCCTGAGAGAAAGCAAACCATGTCAAAGACCTTTACCACTGATGCAATGTGGGATTTTTTTTTTTTAGTATTTCCGTAAAATTTTCATTAAACTTTAGCTATATATTTTAAAATTTGACATTATGTTATATTAGAGTTTTTGGAAAAAAAAATAATTTAATGAGCATTAATTGGTCCCCAGTCAAGGAACGTGTAAGTTTATGTTAAAATAGAAATATACTTTTAGTGGAGGAGTCAATCATATTCTACTTTAACAAAGTAATTAAAGGGCATATACATGCATCATTTATTTGAAGAGTTTCACGTGAAGTTCAAATGGCAATGTTGGAACGCAGCTGCATTAATTGAGATGTTCTTGTCATAGATGATTCCTACAATGTTCTCGATTCCCCCAAGAAATTAAAAGACTATTAATTTTATTAAATGTTTTTTAAGTTGTAGCATCTGATGAGAGGAGAGAAACATTTTCTAGGGCAATTTATAGGAGTTCAAATCTTTTATTTCATCAATTGTGTTCCATTTCGTGCTCTACCAATTAAATTTGGATAACTAATATTTCTCATTAAATGAGAGAACTCTGACTTTAACACTCCACCAATCAAATTATTCTCTCATTTAATGTGAGATATTAGTTGTCCAAATTTGATTGGTGGAGCACGAAGTGAGGCATAATTGATGAGACAGAAGATTTGAACTCTATTTAGAGGTCTATTTTGTAAGTGGAAGAGGTGCATGCAGATTGTTAAGTATCATGCATTTTCTGCACAAATTTTAACGTTTGAAATTTTGATGAGTGCAGATTAATGCCTTCCAAATTACCTTGCAAACACTTGAGAATATCAGATTAAGCAAAAGGAACCTTATTTGAAAATTACACTATTTTTATTATTTTGTCATATTCAAACTAATAGTCAACTAATTTTAATTAGGATTAAGAGCTGTTTGGGAGTACTCAAAATTTTATTAAAAATATTTTTTCAAAATTAAAACTTTTTGAAATCTCTTAACAATATAATTAAAAAACGCTAGTTAAATAATATTCCTTAAGTTGATTCAGGGAAATTATGTGTAAATAAACCATATAATTTTATCTAAATGTGAGTTTCTCAAAGTATGTGAAAATTATTCAATTTATGGTGATATGAAAGAAATTATTCGACTAGACTTATTTAGAGGTGGACTTCGTAGGATCATAATTCGTAACCGACATGTAGTACTGTATTTAATGTTTCTTACGTTAATTAATCAGTTAATGGTTGGTGGTATGTAAATGGGCAGGCCGGCTTAGTGAACAAAGAGAAAAGCTTGTATTAGTAATACTAGTAAATCACATCAAAATGGTAATTCGTGTAAGAAATTTGACCCTCTTTTTTTTTTTTTTGGAATTCCGCCGGTAAATCACACGATTCGGGCTTAAGTAGAGTAAATAAAATTCGGGATTGTCCCAAGTTTTTACAAGAAATATACCCCATAGATTTTAACCTATGATCTGACAACCAAATCCTAAATTTTTTTTTTTTTAAATTCCGCACACAAATCACTAGATTCGAGCTTAAATGAAATAGGTACAACCTCCGGTTGTCCCAAGTTTTTACAAGAAATACACCTCATATATTTTAATCCGGGATCTGACAACTAAATTTTACACCATTTATCACAAAATCAGACCTCTTGGGGTGAGAAATTTGACCGGCCCGTCAAAGAGAGAGTTCGATAATTTTAGATTGGTGGAGAAAATACAGCAAATATAAAGATTTCAATACAAAATTCAGAATTGAAAGCATTTAAGAAACCAAAAGCAATGCTGCTTATAATCTATTGTAAAAAAAGAAAAAGAAAAAGAAAAGCTGGTTGCTTCCCAATGCTGAATAGAATAGAATCCCTATCCAATTTAATCATATACGTAAAGCGATGCACATACAAAGCATGTAATATTTTACCACAAAAGAAAATATATATGAAACAGATAACTAGATAAGGCATATGGTCAAAAAATTATCAGAAAACCCATGTGAGACTTGCAACAATTAAAGGTCCCAACATCCGAATATTGAGGGTAAGGGGAGCCCTCTTGTCCTGTGAATATAGGGCACTGTCTTTACTCCCCATAAATTCACTGTATTTCATTCAACATGCTTTAAATATTCACAAAAATCTTAGAATACTCTATTTGAAAATGTTTAAAATCATATTAAAAGTAATTTAATTATCATTCCCGATTTGACCTTTATTCTCATTCTCTTTATGCTCGAGGATTCGTGAATTTGGAAAATACAAGAAATAATTACCAATTTTTTTTTTTTTATAAAAAAACTTCATTACTGATTGGAGAATTATTTAGAACGTTGGCGACTACTTTATCACAATCGAATTCTTAAACCATGTTGCTAAGGATGATAAATAAATGTTTGTCAACTGTGATATAAAAAATGTTTGTTTGCTCGAATGGGATGCCCAAATAGTCGGACACCAAAATGCATCATTATATATAGTGTTTGTTTGTTCTGACACCCTTTCGGACATAGTAGCTATATATTACTATGATATTAGAGTTAAATTTTATAAAGTCCACAAATGGACCATAACAGTTCACTCGCATCCATGTAGCCTAACTTTTTGCACTACAATACCGACATCAATCTCTTGCGCCGTATGATGTTGACTGTGATACCACTTATTACAAACCCATGGGTAAAAACTGGCTTGTAAGGAGAGAGAGCCGATAGGCTTATAAAACTCTAGTCGATTTCATACTTAATTAATGTGGGACAAATGGACCATAATAATAAAATACAACATATCACGTTATATATATGTGTAAAGAATTAAAAAATAATGCTCATTATTGTTAATGTTCCATTTAATGTATCCATTGTATAATCTTGTGTATTACATGTGGGAAAAAAATCTGAAGTTTCTTATGGAAAAAACAAAGAAAATGATCAGATATGGACCAAACTACTGAATACAATATCCATGAAATAAACATCAAGAAAAAAAGTTTGGTGGTTGTTTGGGATTGGGTATTGGGTGGTACCCTAGCCTAGCTTCTTGAAGAAGAACACAATCTAATCTATTGGCTCAATATTCTTCCTCACTTTGTCCTTTTTGATAGATGAGATGCATTTCATCACAAAACAATCATGAAAATATTTGTCCCTTTTTTGCTTCTAGAATCACTAGTGAGACCAAAAATTTAATATTTCATATCCATTAGATAAGGTGAAGGAAACTTTGAGATATACATCGTGTAAAAATTGAATATAAAACGATCATTTTGCACATGGTCAGCTTCAACATGCCATCGTTTTCTTTTATTGACTTCCATTGTGAATGAGATCGGTGTCGGTGGTCCTTTCATTTTTTGTCTTTTATATTTTCGTGAACCATTTGTTCATCACTTTTTTTTAGCTATCTAGTGGAAAAGTGAATAAAAATAAAAATAGCTCATGGCCTTATATTTAAGCTAACCTTTTTGGTTTTTTTTCACCAAAAATGCATCTTCTTTATAAGCAAAACACAATATCTTTCTTAACAGTGTGGAATGTCACAAGATCAAATTCAAGCTTAATGTAGCCGAGGGTCTATTGGAAAACTTTGATGTAATCCAAAACAGAAAATAATCATGATTAAGATTGACTACAATCGTCGTTTGATCATGATGAAGAATTTACTTGATGCAGGTAGCAGTCTTAAAAGTTGTCACAGATTTACTTATAATGATTTGTTGGATTCACTTACAATATTGGACCCATTTTGGGCCTAGAATCTGGGTAGATTTTACTGGCCTAAAGTAGCCCAAATTTTCTCTTAAAACTAACCCACCACACAAAGACTGAAATAGTAGTCTGAATGTTAGCGCATTAGATTAGATCAAGAAACATTAATGGTTCATGGGAGTTCCAGGGTTACAAGAAACTCTAGGTTGGCCAAAGGAAGTTGAAAACTTGAGTTACATGGTCAGTCAAATGTTGAAAGAAATGTTAGAAAGATAAGGAAGAAAATATTATAGTGACGGGACACAGCTTTGAGAGAGCATTAGCTAATACTGTTTGTTTTTTAGTGTTACATTATGGAGGAGGCTTTGTTGTTGGAGAGCTTGGATTCTTCTTGGAAAGAGTTTACATATCTCGGGAGCCAAGGGTTGGAAGGGAGCAATTTTTAGATAGTTTATGAAGGATAATTTAAAGAATATTGATGAGCGGTTAAAATATACATATTTCTCACCCCTTTGTTTGATGTTTTATCGGTGATCTCGGGGTTTATGAGCGTTTGATGTGTTTTGGGTACGTTTTTCCAGGTCAAAATAATATCACGGCTCAATGAAATTAACTAGAGATAAAAACGGAAAGATACGAAGCAAATCAGGAAAAATTCGGAGCTAAAACGCACGTCCCGACGCCTAAATCGCGTCGCGACGCGCTGATGAACAAAAAGTAAACATAGTGTTTGAAATTGGGCACGTCGCGACACGTCGAAGCCTGTTGCAAGAGCGTTGCGACGTGATCACTTGCGTCGCGAAACAGGGAAGTCAGCCTAGTGTAGGCATTGCATATTTGCATATAAGTCCCGATGATGAGTCTCGTATGGAGATACTACCCTTTGAGTTGCGGAAGTCGCGGGAAACGGACGTCGGAAGGGAAAGATCAATACCTTGTTGGATTTAATTTGTTTGCTTAGCTTCGGGTTCGCTCGTTGGATCTCTGTTTTAAAATTCATCCTTGGCCTAAAACCCTCGCAACCTACACTAAACCACACACCCAAGCCCACACATCACCAACCACACGCCCAAGCCCACCAACTAGCCATCTTACACGCCCATAAGCCTCCAAGCCCATTAAATCACATCCAAAAATATTCAAACACATTAAACACATGTTAAAATCCAATCAAATCTCATTCCTAAATTAAATAAAATCAAATCAAATCTCATAAATCACCTTCATAATTAAATTAAATCACATGCCTAAACTAAATCAATTCAGCTCACAAAAAAAAAAATAGCAGCACCTGGGCGCTACCGTGCGCGCGCGCACTGTAGCTCGTGTGCTTCACACACGCGATGCCCTTCGAGCGCGCCGATTTTGTTTTGCTTCGTTTGGGAGCTTCCGGACTCCGATTCAGTCCCGGTTTTTTTCTATACACTCGTAATGGAATGTTGTATTTTATTAAATGATTTAAAATTATATCCATAATTTATATCCATGGGTTAGACCCATTTCCGCTGCCTGGGGAACCGATCCGACCCTAGGGGTTCCACAACTGCCGCAACAGAATGGTATCAGAGCAATGGCTTAACCACAAAACACATGTTTTGAATCTATGCCATTGTAATTTTAATTTAATTATGCATATGACATATTGGATAGGTATTGCATGTTAAAACTTTGACCTAATTAAATTAATGACTTGATTGTCATAAATCTCCCGTGATTAGGTGATTACTTTTAAGTAATAGTATTAATAATGTTGGAGCATTCTTGGACCGTCCGTCTTGTCAATACGGAGATTAATGAGTTCTTACTACTTATATCCAATATCGTCATTAGTGTGAGGGTATAAGTGCTCGGAACTTAGGTCGCTCCGGTAAAACATTAGATGTAGCATGATGAGTTAACGTAGTCACCCAATATCGTCATTAGTGTGAGGGTGTACATACGAAGCTCATTAGTGCACATTGACAAGTATACACCTAGAACACGTCTTAATCCAATATTGTCATTAGTGTGAGGATAATAAACAGTTCAGGATCAAAATAGGAGTCACATGAAGTGATTGACCTTGAAGGTCTAACTAATGAGTTTACAAATGCCAATATCGTCATTAGTGTGAGGCTGGAGTAAATGTCATGGGATCCACTTCCCGTTATGAAAAATTTTTATTTTTCTGTTAAGAGAGATTACGGAATTACGTAAATTAGTGGGAGAGCACTAATAGATTTAAAATTCCATAATCAATTTGTGTTATCACTTTTGAAATGAAAATGTTCTGCTACTACTCAAAGATGTTGTCTTCTAGATGGCTGCCACTAATCCATTGATGAAACTTTTGGATTCCAATAAGCTAAAAGGAGCCGAGAACTATTTCGAATGG
>SKCR01009068.1:0-50207 GCA_019454045.1 Zanthoxylum bungeanum
TATTGTTATTATTTAAAATGAAGTAATCATCTAATCACGAGAGATTTAAAACATGAAATGCATATTCAATATGACTTATGCATAATTAACTTAAAATTACAGAAATATAGATTCAAATACATGTCAAACATGCAACATGTTACAGAATTATAGATTCAAATACATGTCAAACATGCAACATGTGTTGTGTGGTTAAGACATGCTCTGATACCGTTTTGTTGGGGCAGTTATGGGACCCCTAGGGTCGGATCGGTGCCTCGCACAACGAAAATGGGTTTAACCTGTGGTAATTGAGCATGGTGATGAACATTAAAAAATGTACACTTAATAAAATAGAAACTAATCATTTTACACTTATAATTTCATTAATCTCCTTAATTTAGCACATTTGTAAAATAATAATTAAATTTATGTTTTATATATTTTTTGTGATTTTTATTTCTTATGTAGGTGAAATAATACATTGGATGCATAACTAGAAAAATAGACGTGACATTTGGATTTTCGAGACCGGAAACTTGAAATGGCATTTTAACAGTGTACAATTTCAAAAATTTCAACTTTGTGCAAGTTTTGTAATTTGGCCATAACTTTTAACTCCGATATCGGATTGTGCCGATTCCAGTTTCAGATGAAAGAATACTCAAATATCTACAACTTTACTGTTTATAAGAATTTCTAGTTCTGAGGTTTTCAATGTCGAAATTGGTGAAGACATCAATATGTGTTTCATGTAATTTTAATTATTAGAAAATAAAGTAAAAAAAAAAAAAAATTAAAAGTAAAATAATAATTAAAAAAAAAATTGAAATGTCATAATCCACTTTAGGTGGATTGTGATCATGTTTACAAAATTATCAACAAAAAATATTAAAAAAAAAGTCAAAAAAGGAAAAATAAAAAAATTAGTAAAAGTTTGTTTTTGTTATTTGATTTGGAAAATTGTATTTAATAATTGAGAGATGAGCACTTCTACTATAAATATAGGTGCTCACCTCTCATTTTTCTTCATGATTTCTTTCAAAGTTCTCTTATAGAATTTGTGAGAGAGTATCTTGTGTGTTTTATTTTTTTAAGCTTTCTTGTAATTTCTTTTTCTTTCGGTAATAAAATTATGTATGTTTTTTTTTTAAATTATTAGTAGCTAATTTCATCATTCTGGGGTAAAGAGTGAAGCTCTTAATATGAGAATATAGATTAATATTATTAATATTATAATATGAATAAGTAATTTAAATCTGGATTAATTATTGACAAACTTTACGACCGCTTATATGGCTGATTTTATTTTTTTGGCATAATTGTGTACCTAACTGAACTTGTTATAGACAAATATTATCACCACCTTCATGGCTGGTTTTATATGTTTTGACATAATTAATTCCTGAAGTAAATTAACTGGGTAATAATAACAATTTGTATATTATAAAAAGTAAGATTTCTCTATATTTGAAATATTAAGAGTGGATCTCCTAACCCTAACATTTTAATCTATTATTGTAGTAAATTTTAAAATTTTTCACCACTTCAAACAAATCTAATATTTTTATTTCACTCGAATTTTTATTTTATTTTACTAAATTTATTTCCTATGGATCAATCCCGGACTTACCCGGTATTTTATTACTTCGACACTCTTATATTTGGGAGTAAAAAACCATTTTTTGAGCGTGTCAATTTTTTTACGCCGTTGCCGGGGAATAAATTTAGTAGATAGAATAATCCTTGTATATTTTTTTTTCTTTTATTTTCTTTTATTTTTTTATACTTTTATATTTTTGTATTTTTTATGCATCTCATTTTCTTTCATCTTTGCATTTGTGTAGATCCAAAATGTCCTGATTGATCCTAAATGAATCATGAACCTAGAAATCCCACATACAGACCGACTATGTTCTTAATTCTTCAAGGTTACAGGAGATAGAAAAATCAATTTAAATTGATCTTGCATTTTGCCAAAGAATTTCTTGAACCATCCCCATATAAAGATTTTTCCATAATTTCTTGTGAGAACCTAATTCGAGAAATTGAGACAGCTGAATGAGAAATTCAATTGAGATCTGAATTGTCAAGAATCAGAAGACGTTTTTAGATCTAAATCATTATATTTGTATTTTCTTTATTTTTTATTTTTGTCAATTTTAATTTTATTTTAATTTTTCCCAATTTTTTTATTATTTTCTTTTTGTAAGTATTGCATTTGTATTTTTTTTTTAATTTTAGCATATAGTTTTTATTTAGGTTGTATGAAACATTGGTCTCGATCATCTAGCGGTAGATTAAATAGATAGTTTCATCACCTTCATCATCTGTCAAAATGACCGAGAACCAAAATGAAAATCCACCTGCCCGAGATGAAAACTTAGTTGATCAGGAAGAAAACGAGTCTTAGCATGAAGATCTTAATCATCCTAGGACACTCAGACAATTCATGAATCTCGCTAGGACATGATCACCATCTTGCATTGTTTTTCCCCCAGATGCAGCATGTTTCATTTTAAGCCGGGTGTCATCCAACTTTTACTCACATTCCACGGTCTAGAATAAGAAAATCTTTATCAGCACTCAAGGGAATTTGAAGAAGTACATGACACTTGCACATACCAAAATTGCAGCATGAATATAATTCGATTAAAGTTTTTTCCATTTTCTTTAAAGGATAAAGCTAAAATTTTGCTGCAGAAGCTTAGGTCATGATCATTCCGAACATGGGATGATTTGCAAGAATAATTACTGAAAAAATTATTTACCCCTCATAGGACAAACTCTTTTAAGAGGAGAATCACAACATTCACACAAGAGTTGGGGGAAACACTGTACCAATGCTGGGAAGGTTTAAAGAGATGTTGAGTGTTTGTCCACATCACAGGATTGAAACTGTTGGAGTTGGTGCTTGGAGTGCCAATCCGAATTATACATTTTATTATTTATTAATAAAATAACTCCATTTTCATTTCATATCTTATTAATGGTATTGTCATTATGCGTATTAGATTGATATATAGATATGCTAAGAATGACATCGACATTAGAATAGTTTTATAGTATTACTGGACACTAGGTGGTCCAATATTGTGATAATATTACTATTATAAACTATTCTTAAAGTAAATATGCATAGTCATTGATTTTGGAATACGGTCGAATTCCTATAATCTAGAAGACTAACACCTGTCGTATATTGGAATTTGAGTTCCAATGGTTTAACTCGATGTACCATGATTTTTGAAACTCGTATAGACATGTGGGTATTGGTTGGACCAAATACTGAATGATTCACATGTGATTCCTAATAGTTGGAAGTACACACCACCTTCAATAGGAATCTTCTCGAGTCGAGTAGCATATGTAATAATTTGACTATAGGATAACATTGATTTTGTGTGAGATCCTACACACTTTGATGCCATGTATGTCAGAAACATTTCATGGTCTGGCCTCTAGACGTTCGTTAGGTGTGGACCGATCCGACCCTAGGGGATCCATAACTACCCCAACATAATGGTATCAGTGGCAAGGCTTAACCACACAACACATGTTTTTGAATCTATGTCGTATTAATTTTAATTTAATTATGCATAAGTCATATTGGATATGTATTGCATGTTTTAAATTAAAATTTTGACGTATTTAAATTAATGAATTGATTGTCATAAATCTATTATGATTATGTGATTACTTTATTTAAGTAATAGTATTAGTAATGTTGGAGCATTATTGGATGGTCCGTCTTGTCAATACGGAGATGAATGAGTTCTCACTACTTACATCTAAGACCTTCATTATTGTGAGGGTATAAATGCTCGGAACTTAGGTCGCTGCGGTAAAATATTAGATGTAGCGTGATGAGTTAAAGTAGTCACCCAATATTGTCATTATTGTGAGGGTGTACATACAAAGCTCATTAGTGCACATTGATAAGTATACACCTGGAATACGTCTTAATCTAAGGCCGTCGATAATGTGAAGATGAGAAACGATTCAGGACCAAACTATGAGTCACATGAATAAGATTGACCTTGAAGGTCTACCTAATGAGTTTATAAAGGCCAAGATCGTCGATAGTGTGAGGCTGGAGTAAATGTCATGGGATCCACTTCCCGCTATGAAATTTTGATAATCAAATTTCTATTTTTCCGTTAAGGGAGATTACAGAATTACGTAAAGTAGTGGGAGGGCACTAATTGATTTAAAATTCCATAATCAATTAGTGTTATTATTTTTGAAATGAAAAATATTATGCTACTGTTTAAAATGTTATCTTGCAGATGGTTTCCGCTAATCCATTGATGAGACTTTTGGATACCAATAAGCTAAAAGGATATGAGAACTATTTCGAATGGGAAATGAATATACGCCTTGTCTAGGAGTTTGAAAAGTCGACTTATGTCACTGTTAATCCACTGCCTGTTGAAATCAATCTTGACTCCACTCTAGAAGAGCGAGAAACTTTTAATAGATGGAATGATGATAACCTTAAAATGAAATTCTACATCTTGGGATCGATTGTTCTAGATTTGCTGAGACAATACATAGAGGTACCAGATGCTTGAAGCATCATGCCAACACTCAAGGAGTTGTTCGAGGAAAATCAAGAGATCGAACTTTATCGAAGGTCTAAGGAATTGTTCCGTATTGAACTCAAGGATGAAGGAACTGTCGGCATTCATGTTTTGAACATGATCGACCATATTCGATACCTGGAACGACATGGCATTGTGATTGATGAATGGCTGGGCTGTAATTTAATTCTGTCTTCTTTTCCTGGATCTTATACTGGCTTTGTATTAACTTCCATATGCACTCGATACAAGCCAGCTATGAAGAACCTAATAACATGTTACGCACGGCAGAGCATGATATGAGAAAAGACAACCCATTTTGTACCTCCATAGTGGAGCTGGCTCTTCGAAGACTTATAGAAAGTCAAAGAGAATCAAAATGGTGAAGAATAATATATCAAAGAAGAACTCTAAGAAGTGCAAAGGTGAAAAACCACAAGTAGCTCGTGATCAATGTCTACACTGTAAGAAGTCTGGACACTGGAAGAAGGAATTTCCAGAGCTGATAGGAAAAACAGGACCCTCAAATACGCTTTGTATTTTTCTAATTATTGACATCACATTAGCCTTAGATGTAAATAATGGATGAGTGTTAGACACTGGCAGTCCTACTCATATTTACAACTCCCTGCAGTAATGAGGGTAAAAAGAAGGCTGAATAAAGGGGAGATCCAACTTAGAGCTGGCAATGGCGAGACATTGGATGTCAAGGCCATAAGAACATTTGTTCTAGATATTCCAAATGGATGTAAATTAGATTTATATGACTGTTATTATGTACCCTCACTTATCAGACAAATAATATCACTGCTAATATTAAATAAAGAAAGATATAAAATAAACATTAATGATGAAACTTTATGTTTATATGATAAAGATAATTTATTGAAATGTGAATGTTCTTTATCTAACGGTCACCATATTTTGGAAACATGTAGATATGTCTTTAATGTAGAAGAAAATACAAGTAGGAAGTCTGAATTAAATAATATTGAATTATGACATATGAGATTGGGCCACATATGTGTTAGACGTCTATCTAAATTGGTAAAAGATGGTTTGATTGAAAATCTTATCTTAGATCATTATCTGATTTGTGAGTCATGTATCCAATGAAAGATGACAAATCTCATTTTTTCTTGGTGTTGGACAATGTGCTGGAGATTTATTGGAACTAATACACAACGATGTGTGTGGTCCATTAAATCTTGCCGCTCATGATGGTTCAACATACTTTGTGACTTTCATGGATGATAAGTCTAGATATTGATATATCTATCTGATGAAACATAAATTGGAGACATTTGACAAGTTCAAAATATTCTGAAATGAAGTAGAAAAAAAACCAGTAAATTCATCAAGTGCCTTAGATCAGATCGATGCGGTGAATACATGAGTGAAGAATTCAGAAATTATTTAAGGGAAAATGTAATTTTTGCCCAATATTTCCCACTAGGAACACCTCAACACAATGAAGTGTTTGAGCATAGAAATCGTACTTTATTGGATATGGTGCGAACAGTGGTAAGCTATACAAATCTTCCTTATTACCTTTGGGGTTACGTTTTACTTACTGTTGCCCACATACTTAATAGGGTTCCATTAAAATCTGTTTATACGACCCTCTATCAGATATGGTCCGGTAGAAGTCCAAGTCTTAGATATTTAAAGATTTGGGGTTGTCCTGGATACGTTAGAATCACGCAGCGAGATAAAATAGCACCTAGAGGGTATAAATATAGGTTCGTTGGATATCCTGAAAATTCTTTGGGATATCAATTCTATGATTCTGAGTAACGATATGTATTATTGTTCGCTTTGCCACTCTTGAAAAATGAATTTTTGAGAAATAGTGGGAGTTGTAGAAAGATTGAACTTGATGAGTTTGATCCCAACAGTAAAGAACCTGAGATGAAACTAGAAATCCAATTAGGTGAAAGATCTACAACACAGGTTCTACGTAAGTCGAATAGAATATCAAGGCCTTCTGAAAGACTATTTTTAACAACTTATATGAGCCTTGATGTTCTCCTCTTGGGGGAAACAGATTTGACTACGTATAAAGAAGCGATATTGGATATCGATTCGGGAAAATGGCAGGAAGCTATGAAATCCAAAATAGATTCAATGCATGACTAGCAAGTCTCGGACTTAGTTGAACTTCCTGAAAGAGTTAAACCTATTGGTTGTAAATGGGTTTACAAAAGGAAGTGAGGGTCCGATGGAAAGATGGAAACCTTTAAAGCCCGACTGGTAGCGAAATGTTACACTCAACGTCCTAGGATTGAGTATTAGGAAACTTTTTCACCAGTAGCCATGCTAAAATCTATTAGGATTCTTTTAGCCATTGTTGCATATCACGATTATGAGATATGGCAGATGCATGTGAAAACCGCTTTCATAAATGGATTCCCTGAGGAGGATATGTATATGGAACAATCAGAGGGTTTCGTATCCAGTGAGACTTCAAACTTGGTTTGTAAGCTCCAGAAGTCTATTTATGGACTTAAACAGGCATCTCGAAGCTGAAATCGTCGTTTTGATGAGATAATTAGATTATCTGGATTCATCAAGAACGAGGAAGAACCATGTGTTTATAAGAAAGTGAGTGGAAGCATGATAGTTTTCCTAGTCTTGTATGTATATGACATCTTTATCATAGGAAATGATATAGGATTGATGCAAAGTGTGAAAGCCTACCTTTGCAAGAACTTCTCCATGAAAGATATTGGTGAAGCTTCCTATATACTGATGGAGTTGGTTCTTGGAGTGCCAATCCGATTTGTATATTTTATTATTTCTTAATAAAATAACTACAATTTTAATTTCATATCTCGTTAATGGTATTGTCATTATGCGTATTAGATTGATGTATAGATATGCTAAGAATGACATCGATCTTAGAATAGTTTTAACACTTGGTGTAAGCTATTCTTAAAGTAAATATTCTTAGTTGTTGGTTTTGGAATACGGTCAAATTCCTATAGCCTAAAAGACTAGCACATGTCGTATATTGGAATTGGAGTTCCAATGGTTTAACCTGATGTACCATGAGTTTTGGAAACTCGTATAGACATGTGGGTATTCGTTGAAGCGAATACTGAATGACTCACAGGTGATTCCTAATAGTTGGAAGTACACACCACTGTCAATAGGAATCTCCTCGAGTCGAGTAGCATATGTAATCCTTTGACTATAGGATAACATTGATTTTGTGTGAGATCCTCCACACTTTGATGCCATGTATGTCAGAAACATTTCATGGTCTGGACTCTAGATGTTCGTTGGGTGTGGACCGATGCACTCAGTAATTAAGTGCGAAGCAAGATAGGATCTATCGGCCCATATGTGTACCATAAGGGGTTTAAGTATCTATGTGAGTTAAGTCATGATTCTTAAAGAATTTGGTCAAAGCCGATCACCTAGGGTGGATCGCATCAGTTATGAAGAATCGTGGACATGTCAACATGAGATGTGCGCCTTGGAAACTTGACGGTATATTCTATGTTTCCTAAGCACAACTCAGATAGCCTCGAATGAGGGATTGTTAAACATATGTGATGATCTCGACTTGTATAGTTCAGAAAGGTCGTTCGTGTTCTTCATGAATTCGGAGGTGGCCGAATTGCGTACATATTAGTTAGGCTTATATGACGAATGTGTCTGAACTTAGAGAGTCCCAATATGAAGTGTACTCGTTGAGCATTTGGGTAGCCAATTATTTTTGATAAAATATAATATTTGATATTATAATTATCAACTAAGATAATCAAGTGTTATTGGATAACCTTGATTATTTACTTTAACCTAATTGGATTAATTGGATCAATTCAATAATTACACAAGGGTTTAATTGTAAAATCATAATTATCTCTACCATTTGATGATATTATGGTAATTGTAAGTATGTAATAATAGGTGATTTTGGCTTGATTTAATTGGATTAAATCAAAGTGGCAAACATTGAACTAATCCATTTCCTAATCCTTGGCTTGATTTAATTGGATTAAATTAAAGTGGGAGACAATGGAGATTAGTCACACCTAATTATAAATATTTGGAAAAATTAGATTAAGCCCACTTAAAAGTTGATTACAACTTTTATTAATTAAAAATTACCTAAGTTTTACTATAAATAGCAAGTTATAGGAAGATTTTAATTACAAGTAAAAATACAAGCAAATTCTTAGAGAAATTAGCTTAAGTTAGAGAAGTGTTTAGAGAAGCTTGTGAGGTCTATAAAACATTTCATTAAGGAGAAATCAAGATTAGATCTTTAAGTGAAGCTTGCTTGCGTTGGAAATCGAGATTGGATCTTAAAGTCGAGCTTGCACACCTTGGAGGTTCTCCGACGATTTCAACAAAGGAGAAGTAGATTGGATCTTGCATCAAGCTTACTAGGTAATGTTTGATATTCTCCTAAGATATGTTTATTTATGTATTAGATGCATGATCACAAAGCTTAATTTTGAAATAAGGCTAATAAATTGTGTTAGGATGCTTTGGAAGTATAAACACAATATGCTTGTAATTAGGTCAAAATGTTCATATAGGACATGGAACAATTAATTAGAGTTTGGAACTCTAGATTAAAGCTTAGAGTTATGGCTACCATTCTAGAATCACTTAACCACCTTTGGGTGACCTAGAATTGTTCACGAGATATTTCTTATTGGGATTTTAATTTGATTTTTGTAATGGATTCAAAATTTACGCATTTGCGTATTTAGAATAAATTTATGTTTTTGTAAAAATATTTGTTATTTTGAAAAAAAAACTTGATTTTTATTCTATGACATGTGTTAATATTGGTTTTGAAATTAAAAATTAATT
Organism: Zanthoxylum bungeanum; assembly: GCA_019454045.1. Lineage (NCBI taxonomy): Eukaryota > Viridiplantae > Streptophyta > Magnoliopsida > Sapindales > Rutaceae > Zanthoxylum > Zanthoxylum bungeanum. Next base: position 9,396 of record SKCR01009068.1, read on the forward strand.
TTGGGTGTTTTTGAAGTGTTTAGGGAAGACCAGAAGCTATTAGGGTAATAAACCATAATATCATCAGCTCTATGGAAATTTTCCAGAGAGCTGAGCTTTTGAAATGAATTAAAAAAAAAAAAAAATATATTTACTGGTGTGTGTGCGCACAGTGCGCGTACTGTGCTCGTGCATTATAGTGCGCATTGCGCGCGTGCATTTTAGCACGTGCGTCGTGTGCGTTTGCGCGATAATTTTGTTTTCTCTCGTTTTGGAGTTTCCGGACTCCGATTCAGTCCCGGTTTTTTCCTATACACTCGTAATGGAATATAGTATTTCATTAAATGATTTAAAATTACACCCATACTTGATATCTATGGGTAAGACCCATTTACGCTTCCAGGGGAACCGATCCGACCCTAGGGGTTCCACAATTGCCCTAATATATACTAGGTATAAGGCTCTACCGGGATAGATTTAGGAGGCTTATAGGGTTTTTGAAATCGACGTACATAGATAAGATGTTAGAAATATATTGTTTTACCTACTACAAGGCAGCAAATGTACATTTCCGATACGACATGCATCATTTGAAGAAAATTGCACCTCAGACTGAGAAAGAGAGAGTTAGGATGTATAACTTGCCATATGCTTCTTGTATTGGAAGCATAATGTATGCTATGCTATGTACTAGACCTGACATTATTTTCGGTGTCAGTGTGACCGACTGATATCAATCTGATCCAACTAATGATCATTGGACAGCCGTGAAATATATCCTGAAATATCTTAACGGTATTAAGGATAAGTTTCTGATATGTAGAGAGAATGAATTACAAGTTAAGGGTTATACAAACTCTGACTTCCAAGGAGATCCAGATGATAGAAAATCTACATCAGGATACATATTTACCATTAACGGTGGTGTGGTTAGTTGGCGATGTTCAAAGCAAGGCTCAATAGCTGATTCCACCACTGAGGCAGAATTTATAGTGGCTTCAGAAGCTGCTAAAGAAGCTGTATGGATTAGAAATTTTATCACAGAACTTGGTGTTGTGCCTAGTATTGTGGATTCGATCCCACTGTATTAGCGGAGCCATTGCGCAGGCTAAGGAGCCGAGAGCGCATTCCAAGTCTAAACACATGGAAAGAAAATACTGCGTAATTAGAGAGATAATTGAACGAAAAAGACATAGTGGTCTTGAAGGTTCAAGAACTAGACAACATAGCAGACCCGCTTACAAATGCATTACCTCCTAAGTTATTCGATAAACATGCGGAGGAGATAGAAATGCGGTACCATCCAGATTGGCACTAAGAATGTGGGAGTTTGTTGGAGTTGGTGCTTGGGGTACCAATCTAAATTGTACATTTTATTATCTATTAATAAAATAACTATATTTTCATTTCATATCTTATTAATGGTATTGTCATTATGTGTATTAGATTGATATATAGATTTGCTAAGAATGACATCGACCTTAGAATAGTCTTGTAGTAATATTGGACACTAGGTGGTCCGACAATGGGATAGTATTACTATTATAAACTATTCTTAAAGTAAATATTCCTAGTCGTTGGTTTTGGAATATGGTTGAATTCCTATAACCTAGAAGACTAGCATAAGTTGTATATTGGAGTTGGAGTTCCAATGGTTTAACTCAATGTACCATGAGTTTTGGAAACTCGTATAGACATGTGGGTATTGGTTGGACCGAATACTAATGAATCACATGTGATTCCTAATAGTTGGAAGTACACACCACCTTCAATAGGAATCTCCTCGAGTCGAGTAGCATAAGTAATCCTTTGACTATAGGATATTATTGATTTTGTGTGAGATCCTCATCACTTTGATGCCATGTATGTCAGAAACCTTTCATGGTCCGACCTTTAGATGTTCGTTGGGTGTGGACCGATACACTTAGTAATCAAGTGCGAAGCAAGATAAGATCTGTCGGCCCGTATGTGTACCATAAAAGGTTTAGGTATCAATGTGAGTAAAATCATGATTCTTAAAGCTTTGGCCAAAATCGATCACCTAGGTGGATCGCATTAGTTATGAAGAATCATGGATATGTCGATATGAGATGTGTGCCTCGGAAACTTGACGGTCTATTCTATATTTCCTAAGCACAACTCAGATAGCCTATGACAGATGGATTGTTAATCATATGTGATGACCTCGACTTGTATAATTCAGAAAAGTCGTTCGTGTTCTTCGCGAATTCGGAGGTGGTCAAATTGCGTACATATTAGCTAGACTTATATGATGAACGTGTCTGAACTTAGAGAGCCTCAATATGAAGTGTACTCATTAAGCACTTGGGTAGCCGATTAATTTTGATAAAAGATAATATTCGATATTATAATTATCAACTAAGATAATCAAGTGTTATGGGATAATATTGATTATTTACTTTGACCTAATTGGATTAATTGGATTAATTCGATAATTACACAAGGGCTTAATTATAAAATCATAATTATCTCTACCATTTGAGGATATTATGGTAATTATAAGTATGTAATAATAGGTGGTTTTTGCTTGATTTAATTGGATTAAATCAAAGTGGCAAACATTTAACTAATCAATTTCATAATTTTTGGCTTGGTTTAATTGGATTAAATCAAAGTGGGAGACAATGGATATTAGTCATACCTAATTAAACATATTTGGACAAATTAGATTAAGCTCACATAAAGTTGATTACAACTTTTATTAATTAAAAATTACCTAAATTTTGCTATAAATAGCAAACTTTATGAATGTTTTAATTAAGCAAAGTAAAAGCTTGATAAAGCTAAGTACAATCAAATTCTTATAGAAATTAGCTTAAGTGAGAGAAGCTTTTGAGGTCTCTACAACATTTCATCTAGGAGAAATCAAGATTGGATCTTGGATTGAAACTTGCTAATATTGGAATCAAGATTGGATCTTAGAGTGCTGTTTACAAACCTTAGAGGTTCTCCTACCATTTTAACAAGAGAATGAGATTGGATCTTTGCATCAAACTTGCTAGGTAAGTTTGAACTTCTCTTAAGTTATGTTATTTTATGTATTGGATGCATGATCACATAGCTTAATTTTGAAATAAGGCTAATTAATTGTGTTAGGATGCTTTGGAAGTATAAACACAGTATGCTTGTAATTGGGTCAAAATATTTATGTTAGACATAAACTTAAAATTAGAGTCTGGAACTCTAGCCTAAATGTTAGAGCTATGAATTCAATTCTAGAATCACTTAACCATCTTTGGGTGACCTATAATTGTTCAGGAGATATTTCTTATTGGGATTCTAATTTGGTTTGTGTATTTGATTCAAAATTTACACAAATGCGTATTTAGAATAAATTTATATTTTTGTAAAAATATTTGATATTTTAAAAAACTTGAATTTTGTTCTATAACATGTGTAGATGTTGGTTTTGATGTTAAAAATTAATTTTGGGTGTTTTTAAAATGTTTAGGGAAGACCAGAAGAAATTAGGTTTATAGACCCTAATTCATTCAGATCACTGGAAAGTGACCTGAAGGAAATAAATAAAAGAAAAAAAAATTGAAATGCTGATTACGCACACAGTGCGCGTGTGCACTGTAGCATGCGCGTACGCGCTGCGCATATACTGTAGCACGCGTACGTTCTACGCGCGCGGTTATTATATTTTCGCTCGTTCTTGAGCTTCCGGATTCCGATTCAGTCCTGATTTTTTCCTATACTCTCATAATGGAATATATTATTTCATTAAATATTTTAAAATTACACCCATACTTGATATCCATGAGTTAGACCCATTCCTGCTGCGCGGGGCACCGATCCGACCCTAAGGGTTCCATAACTGCTCCAACAGAAACATGGAGGCTGGTTGCCTACTTCTACGAGCTTTTAACACCCAAAGTAGTGAAAATGATGTGTAATGGTGAATTTAGGGACAAACATCCTGAAGATGCACTAGATTACCTAGAACACATAACAGAGAATGCACAATAATGGGACATAGTTGACACTTATGAGTCGTCTATAAAACCACAATCATCTGGTATATGTATTTTTAACCTTAGGGAAGACCATAAAATTTCTGCTAAATATTCATCTCTAGATAAAAAAAGTCAATACATTATAAATGAGGAAAAATGATCGTGTCAAGTCAATTCAAAAAGTCACTTGTCAAATCTGTAATTCAAATGAACATGTCACACAAGTTTTCCCAACCTTATCAGCCCTACAAGAATGTCTCCACGACCAAGTCAGTTCCATAAACACCTTCAATAGACCATATCCAAACCCATACTCCCAAACCTACAATCCTGGCTGCGAAAACCATCCAAACTTCAATTGGAGGAATGATAACCAAGCACAATCATCGCAACAACCTCCCAGGGTACACCAAACTTTCCAAAATTCCCAGAGTTATGCACCATATATCCCACCACCTCGGAAAACCCTTGAGGATACCTTGCATGCATTTATTGAGAAACAGGAAGCCATCAATAATCAAAATGTTCAAACATTGATTGATTTGAAAGATATCTTCTCCAAAATCACATCTACACTGACCATTAATGAGAAAGAAAATTTTCATGCCCAACCACAACCAAATCCCAAGAGTCATCAAAACCCTCATGAGGGTAATTCTGGAAGTCAACATATAAACCATGTCAAATCTATTATTACTCTTCGCAGTGGTAAGGTCATCTACAGACCAATTCTTGAACCTCGTGAAACTAAAAATAAATCAGATTCAGAGGGTAAAGACGGGTTGATGAACCATTACCAGTCGTTGATGATAATAATTTCTCTTATGCACCTACATTTCCCCAGACATTAAAAACAAAGAAATTGAACAATTCCCCAGAGATATATGAAATATTCAAACATGTAAAGGTCAATATTCCTTTGTTAGATGTCATCCAACATATACCATCTTATGCCAAATTTTTGAAAGACTTTTGCATCGTTAAAAGGAAACATTAGGTAAGTTCAATTATCTCAACCAATAATTCGTTAAAATACAAGGATCAAGGTTGTCCAGCTATTTCATGTATTATTGAAAATCAAAAAATTGAACATGTCTTACTTGATCTTTGAGCCGGTATCAATTTGCTTCCATTTTCGATTTACCAACAACTTAATATTGGTGAGTTAAAACCAATATCAACTACTTTTTTACTAGTGGAAGATGTATTATTACAAGTCGATAAATTCATATATTCTATGGATTTTATTGTCTTGGAAACACCACATGTAGCAGACAGTTATAAGCCAATTCTAGTAATACTTGGTCGCCTATTTTTAGCAACAGGTAACACATTAATTAATTACAAGAATGAAATCATGAATTTGTCTTTTGGCAATATGACATTGGAGCTTAATGTTTTTAACATGTGTAAACAACCATACGACGATGACAACGAAAACGAAAGCATATAACTAATTGAACCAATTTTAGAGGAGCATATTCAGAGGAGTTTATCTGATCCCATGGAAATTTATACTGCTAATTTTCTTGAATCAAGTACGTAATTAAATTCGGATATTCCTAGTGATTTTTCACTTTATTTTACACAGGTACTGGAAGACGATGGAGAAAAACAGAATTTGGATGAACTAGGAATACTGGAAGAAGAAATAGATAATGAAGCACCTAAATTGGAATTAAAGACTTTTCCAGAAGGATTGAAGTATGCATTTCTTGGGGATGAACAAACTTACCCTGTGTGGTAATTTATGCATTCCTCACAAGCAATCAAGAAGGTAAGTTGTTAAATGTGTTGAAATAACATAAACTGGCAATTTGATGGACTTTAAAAGACATAAAAGACATTAATCCATTGATCTGCACACATAGAATACATTTAGAAGATAATGCTAAAACATACCATCAACCCCAAAAAAGATTAAACCTTCACATGAAAGAAGTGGTAAAAACATAAATCCTTAAACTTCTTGATGTAAGCATTATCTACCCTATCTCCGATAGTAAGTGGGTAAGTCCTACACAAGTTGTACCTAAAAAGTATGGAATAACTGTTGTAAAAATGATAAAGGAGAATTAATTCCAACTCGAATCCCATCTAGTTGGCATATGTGCATTGACTATAGAAAACTAAATGACGCCACTAGAAAAGATCATTTTCCTTTACCATTTCTCAACCAAATTTTCGAAATAGTAGCATCCATACTATTGTTTTCTTGATAGTTACTCATGTCATTATCAAATTCTCATTGCTTTAGAAGATCGGGAAAGACCACATTCATGTGTCCCTTTGGAACATTTGCATTTAGGAAAATACCTTTTGGACTTTGTAATGCACCAGCAATATTCTAACGATGCATGTTATGCATATTTAGTGATATAGTTGAACACTGTTTAGAGGTCTTTATCGATGATGTAACTGTTTTTGGGAACTCATTTCATAATTGCTTGAATAATTTGGAAAATATTTTGAAAAGATGTGAAGAAAAAAGACTTGTGTTAAACTGGGAAAAATGACATTTTATGACTAATTCGGGAATTATTTTGGGACACATTGTGTCATCTAAAGATATTAAGGTTGACAAGGCAAAAATAGAGGTAATCTCTAAATTGCCACCATAAAAAACAGTCAGAGAAATTTGTTCTTTCTTAGGACATGTATGATTTTATAGAAGGTTCATAAAAAAATTTAGTATTATATCCAGACCCTTGTGTAACATCTTATTAAAGAGATGTAACATTTGAATGGACAAAAGAATGTCAAAAATCATTTGAAAATATTATCAGTCTTTTGACTTCTACTTCTATCATGCAATCCTATGATTGGTCTTTCCCTTTTAAGCTAATGTGTGATGCCAGTGATTATGCAGTTGGTACAGTATTAGGACAGAGAAATAAAGGTAAGCCGTATGTAATTTATTACGCAAGTAGAAATTTAAACAGTGCTCAAATGAATTACACTACTACGGAAAAAGAACTACTTACTGTAATATTTGTAGTGGATAAATTTTGATCATATTTAATTGGTTCCTCAACCGTTGTTTATTCTGACCATGATGTTGTTAGATATGTGATGTCTAAACATGATGCGAAGCCAAGATTACTACATTGGATTTTGTTGCTTCAAGAATTCAATCCACAATCAATGACAATAAATGAGCAGAGAATGTAGTTGAATATCATTTATCGAGACTCGCAAATGAGTCATCAATTGACACAACTTCTATCAATGACTTTTTCATGATGAATTTTTATTTTCTGTAAATATAATGTCTTGGTATGCTAATATTGTCAATTTTCTTACAACATGAAAAATACCTCCAAATTGGAGGCATCAAGACAATAAGAAATTATTGACCGAAGTCAAAAAAATCTACTGGGACGATCCATATCTGTTCAAGTATTGCCCTGATCAAATTTTCCGACGATGCATACCAGATAGTGAGATAAGTGGTGTTATTCAGTATTGTCATTCAGAAGCATGTGGAGATAATTTCTTATCTAAGAAAATCGCTGTAAAAATCTTGCAGTGTAGATTTTATTGGCCCACCATTTTTAAAGACACCCATGCTTTTTGCAAAACTTGTGAAAATTGTCAAAAATATGGATCCATTTCAAAAAGAAACATGATGTATTTAAATCCCATCATTGTCATTGAAATCTTCGATCGTTGGGGGATAGATTTCATGGGTCCATTTCCACCATCATTTGGATTTTTATATATTTTAGTTGCAGTCGATTATGTCTCAAAATGGGTTGAGGTGATTCCTTGTCGAAACAATGATCACAAAACTGTGATTAAATTTTTAAAAGAAAATATTTTAAGTCAATTTGGAATCCTTCGGGCCATTATAAGTGATGGAGGTAAACACTTTTGTAACAGACCTTTTGAGTCCTTAATGAAAAATTATGGAGTTACACATAAAGTTTCTACCTCCTATCACCCTCAGACAAATGGTCAAGTTGAACGAGCAAATAGGAAAATCAAACAAATTTTGGAAAAAAGGGTAAACCCAAATGCAAAGATTGGTCTCTGCGACTGACTGATGCACTATGGACATATTGAAAAGCTTTCAAAACATCTATGAGAATGTCTCCCTATCGTCTAGTTTATGGAAAAACCTTGTCATTTGCCTGTAGAACTTGGGCATAAAGCATATTGGGCTATTAAAGCATTCAATTCAAACATTGAAAATATTAGTCATGAATGTAAACTGCAATTAAATGAGCTTGAAGATTTAAGGAATGATTCATATAAGAATACGAAAATTCATAAAGCTAAAACTAATGTCTTTCATGATAGTCGAATTTCACGAAAAACATTTGAAATTGGTCAAAAAGTTTTTCTTTATAATTCTCGTCTTCATTTATTTCCTGGAAAATTGAAATCCAAATGGAGTGGCCTATTTATTGTGCAGCACGTTTACCCACATGGAGCTATTGACATTGAGAATCATAAGGATAATAATGTATTTAAAGTGAATGGACAGCGTCTGAAATCATTTTTCGAGTGTTCAAATTTTCAAGAATCTTTTTTCCTTTCAAACCCAGTGTACTGTGATTGATGTATTTTCTTTTCTTTTGTATTTATCTAATTTCTATTTTTCTTGAGTTTTGTAGCTTTTTTATCTTTTCCTTTTTTGTCAGAATCTTGCACCCCGATTAAACAGCGAAACACGGTACTGTGTGACTCTAAGTCGAATCTTTCAGTTTCCTAAAATTACTGATACCCTACAATCAAGGCATGGAAGAAACCCTTGCAAAACTCCATAATCATTTTCTTTCTCTCCCTCAAAATGCTCTGATAAAAATTTAGAAAGCACGCACCAAAAGAATGAGGCTTCTTATGATACATGGTATTCCTAATGATATTCGTTGGCTAATTGAAGCAAGGGTTCACTTGGCAGGTGAGTCATCTGACTCTTTCATTTCTCACATGTCTGATTTAGCTAAAAACACATATGCTAAGAAACGAAGAGCTAAGCAATTAGGTGTTTGTTATAAATGTGCATGTTGGACGTGCAACACTCGTTGTCATTCTTTAGGAATGGTGTCTGACAATCGCGAAGATAAAATTTAATTCATTAGAGATGGCTTGAGTAAGACGTCTTTAGATGATATATCACTAACTCTTTAGACGCATCCTAGTGGACATGTTCATCGAGTAATTCACAATTTGCATACATAATTTCAAAAGGAAAGAAAATAATACAGTCTCGGGAATCTGACTTCAAAAGACCATATTTGCCAATTTATAAGAAAATTGGATGAGAAGCATATCCCCGACCCATACAGGGCGTTCAAGCCATTACTGGACGTAAAACCAGAGGAAAATATGAGCCACAATCATAGCTACCAGTACATATTTTTCAATTTATTGCTTGATTTCATTTATTTTAAATTACTGTTTTGATTTCCTTTACTTTTTCCGACAGTATCTAAACTTTTTGACTTTCACAATTTATTATACTGTTAATCTGATAATTATCATTTTACATGTACTAGTGCATTTATTACTCACCCTTTTTCAGGATCTATAAATTCAGCTCGTCATTCTCTCTTCGTCACATCCAGATAAGAGAAAGTGAAAAAATGGAGAAAACTTCAAGACGACGAGTCACCAATATCTGTATCTTTTATGGAACTAGCTTTGTAACTAAACCAGAATTTGTTGAGGCTGCACAAGAATTGGGTAGAGTTATGGGAGAAAGAAACATGCAGTTAGTATATGGTGGTGGCAATCTTGGATTGATGGGGTGTGTTTCAAAGGGCATGCAAGAAGGTAGCAGTTGAGTTTTGGGGATCATTCCAAAACCTTTGACAGAGGAAAACCTCATCGGAAAATCAAATGAAAAAAATTACATTGTCTAAGATATGTCTAAAAGACTTACTGAAATGATCAATCATGCTGGCATTTTTATTTCTTTAACAGGTGGGCTGGGCACGTTGGAAGAAATATTAACAGTTGCATCATGGGCGAACTTAAACATTCACCAAAAAATGGACTACTTAATGTTGATAGCTTTTTCGATTTTCTTTTTGTATTTCTTGAGGATGCCAAAAGAAATGAGTTTATTTCAAAATCGGTAAAATATATCTTCCTAATTGCAAGAAAAACTGATGATTTAATTGACCAAATCTTAGCTTATGAACCAAAAAGCGACCCATATTCTTTCCAAGTTGAACTGGTCTGGTAACGATCGTGGCAAGAAGCGTAGAGTGTACTTGAATCTTAATCTATAATTTTTTTCTTTTAAATAGTCTTAGATTCAATTGTCAATTCCACACTAATCAGGTGATGTCTTCTAAACTCTACTTCTTCTTTTACAGACATTGGGGACAATGTCTCAAATTGGTTGGGGAAGGGATAGTTGATTAGATAATTTTCGTTTTTATGTTTCGTTTCTGTACTTTTCGTTCAAAAAATCATTTTTGTATGATGTTTTTTGTCAAAAAAAGTTTTTTTATGTTGTTTTTGCTTTGTTGTTATTTTGTGTGTAAAAAACAATTGTGTTGATTTTCTTTTGTGTTTTTCAAAAAAAAAATACACACAAACTAACAACAAATTTTGACTAACCAAGTGGAATTTTTATTCAGAGGTGGTTGTGTAAGGAGTTTTCGCTCTTGAGACGCATCTCAAAATAATTCGTAACAAGTTATTTTTGTTCATTTCTTTTTGAATTATTTAAATTTGTGAATTCTTCATAATATTGATTTGATTTGATTTGATTTTCATATGCTCATCTGACAGGTATTATCAACATACACGGCAACATATAAACATGGGTTGTAAGTAAAAATTTTGTAATATTCAGTTCTCTAGTTTGTTGGAGGTAGCACCTAAAGGCAGTGGAATTTGTGTTTTTATTCAAAAAAATCTAACCATGCTTTTACTCAGTAACCGAACATCTTGCCTCAACAAGCATTGATTGTTCGCGTAAAATGATAAAGCTTGAGTTAGTTTAATAAAAAAAATGATAATAATCAAGCTTTTACTTAGTAACCGGACATCTTGCCTCAATAAACAGTGATTGTTCGTGTAAAACGGTAGAGCTTACGTTTGTATTAATGTGTGTGTGTGTGTGTGTGTGTGTGTGTGTGTATGTGTGTGTGTGTGTATAAGTTTAATTTTGTATCCTCTCTAACTCGAGCAATTAAGTCTGTATGGATGTTTTAACACTAAGTGTCCTAAAGCCAACTGGTCGGGTAGTCATTGACCCAAAGTTCGTTACATGTGTTAAAGAAAAAGCTTAAGAAAATTAGACACTTTTTATTTTTAACATCTGAGATCCGATCAATTAAGTCTGTAAGGGTGTCTTAACACCTAGTGCCTTAAAGCCAACTTGTTTAGGAGTCACTGGCCCAAAGCTCGATACAAGGATTGAAGATGTATTATAAAAAAAAAATTGTATTTATAAATAAATTTTCATTTCCAAAAGGTGTGAACTCTAATATAATCTAAGGACAAAAATATTACTATCTTTTCAATAAGACTTGTGAATATTGTGGAAACAATAAATTGATTGATACCTTGTTTTATATGTGTATAGAAGAAGGGTAAAAAATACATGAGAATTTACTTATTTGATCATTTAGAAAGAAAAAATAATTATTAATTTGGATAAAAATTCATTTTTTAAAGTTTTTCGCTTATATTACTATGGACTATTAATAAGCTGGTTGGGGGTGTGATGAATACTAAAAAGCGTACACTTAATAAAATAGAAAGTAATAATTTTACACGTATAATTTCATCAATCTCTTTAATTTAGCACATTTGTAAAATAATAATTAAATTTATGTTTTATATATTTTTATTGTGATTTTTATTTCTTATGTAGGTGAAATATTACCTTGGATGCATAATAGAAAAATGAACGTGACATTTGGATTTTGGAGGCCGGAAACTTGAAAGGGTGTTCTAACAGTGTACAATTTCAGAAATTTCAATTTTGTGCAAGTTTCGTAATTTGGGCATAACTGTTTACTCCGATATTGGATTGAGCTGATTCTAGTTCAAGATGAAAGAGGACTCAAATATCTACAACTTTACTGTTTACAAGAATTTCTAGTTCTGAGGTTTGGAAGGTCGAAATTGATGAAGACATCAATATGTGTAGCATGTAATTTTAATTATTAGAAAATAAAGTAAAAAAATTGAAAAAAAAAAAAAAGTAAAAAAATAAAAAATAAATAAAAGTTGAAATGTCATAATCCACTTTAGGCGGATTGTGATCATGTTTTCAAAATTATAAACAAAAAATCAAAAAAAAGTCAAAAAATGAAAAAGAAAAAAATAAAATAGTAAAAGTTTGTTGTTTGTATTTGATTTGGAAATTTGTAATTAATAATTGAGAGATGAGCACTCCTACTATAAATAGAGGTGCTCAACTCTCATTTTTCTTCATGCTTTCTTTCAAAATTCTCTTATAGAATTTGAGAGAGAGTATCTTGTGTGTTTTATTTTTTTAAGCTTTTTTGTAATTTCTTTTTCTTTCGGTAATAAAATTATGCATGTTTTTCTTCAAATCATGAGTAGTTAATTCATCCTGATATGGTAAAGAGTGAAGCCCTTAATATGAGAATATAGATTAATATCATTTATATTAATATATAAATTGTAATCTGAATAAGTAATTTAAATCTGTATTAACTAGTGACAAACTTTGCTACCGCATATATGCTTGGTTTTATTTTTTTGGCATAATTGTCTACCTAACTGGATTTGTTATAGATAAATTTCATCACCATCTTTATGGCTGGTTTTATATGTTTTGGCATAATTAATTCCTGAAATAAATTAACTGGGTAATAATAACAATTTGTCCATTATAAAAGGTAAGATTTCTCTATATTTGAAATATTAAGAGTGGATCTCCTAATCCCCCGCATTTTAATCTATTGTTGTAGTTCAATTTAAAATTTTCCACCACTTTAAACAAATCCAATATTTTTATTTCACTCGAATTGTTATTTTATTTTACTAAATTTATTCCATGTGAATCGACCCCGGACTTACCGAGTTATTTTATTACTTCGACATTCTTATACTTGCGAGTAAAGAACCAATTTTTAGCGTGTCATATGGGTGTATTTTTAATTATTTAAATGAAATACTATATTCCATTACGAGTCGAGGTCATCACGTTTGTTTAACAATCCCTCCGTCGTAGGCTATTCGAGTTGTGCTTAGGAAACATAGAATACACCGTCAAGTTTTTAAGGCGCACATCTCATATTGTCGACATGTCCAAAATGTGGAGGATCACATATAAAATTAATGTTATCCTATAGTCAAATGATCACATATGCTACTCGACTCGAAGAGATTCTTATTGACGGTGGTGTGTAATTCCAACTATTAGAAATCACTTGTGAGTCATTCAGTATTCACTTCAATGAATACCCACATGTCTATATGAGCTTCCCTTGCTCATGGTACATCGGGTTAAACCATTGGAAGAACTTCAATTCTAATATACGACATGTGCTAGTCTTATGGGTTATAGGAATTCAACCGTATTTCGAAACCAATGACTAGGAATACTTAATTTAAGAATAGTTTATAATAGTAATACTATCTCAATGTCGGACCACTCAGTGTCCAGTATTACTACATGACTATTCTAAGGTCGATGTCATTCTCAGCATATTTATGTAACAAACTTATATGCATTGTGATATAAATTACTATTAACAGGGTTGAAATGAAAATATAGTTATTTTATAATAAAAAACTTGTTGCGAAATTTAAAGTATAAAAGTTTAAGCCTAAGTTTTGATATGCTCGCAAGTGTACGAATCGAATAGTAGTATAGTAATATGCAAGCACAGATGTCGAACCCACAGAGACTAGTTAATTCTATAATTCTTATTTAAGCCAAATCTCTAATTCCACCACAAATGCAATTTAAATAATCCAAGAAAAATTAAAATACTAAATAAAAACTAAAAATAAAGCAACAAAGAAAATACTAACTCAATAATAAGGTTGAAATTAATGAGAATAAAAAACACTAGGGTTTATGCTTTCACCATAGTTAATCCCTCTTAACTAGCTCTAGTCAATTAATTCTAATTTCTTTTCCATTGTTGATGATCAACTCCCTTAAAGTATTGGTATCTGGTGATACTAAAATTATTCAATCATGCAAATTCTCTATGGTATCTAGGTGAATTATCAACATATCAAATACATTAAGCTCTATGGAAGTTGTTAGGTGAAATCACATAAATCCTAATTTATATGGTATCTATGATTAGGAATTTATGGTGTTGATGGTGGGAAGCTATATTTTAATTGCATATGGTATCTACCACAATTAGCATCAATTTAATTTTAACATAATGGTGATCAAATATTATATTTAAATCATCAATTAAGCACAACTCATCAAAACTCAACAATAAAGAACAATCATAAAATTCATATAACTAGAAATTAGTTAAGAGTTCACAGCTAGGTTACATCACAACCCTAGTAAAAATAATTAGTTTCTCATGAAAATAAGAAAACTAATACACATAATTGAGAACATTGAAAAGAGTTAAGCAAAATCACTTGAAGCTTTGCTCAAAGGTCACGACTGTACTTTGTCTTTCCTCAAATATTTTATTCTTCTGTTCTCTGCGCATGGAGAGCTTTCGGCTCATTCGGCTCTCTTATATAGTGTAACGTCAAACAGAAGGAGACTAGGTCTTCACTAGGGGTGAGCATCGGTTCCGGGTCTACCCGGAACCGGACCGAAAATATGGGTTTGGAACCGGAACCGGTTGTAACCGGTCCAGTTCCGGTTCCAAATATAAGGAACCGATTGTAAGTGGTCCGGTTCCGGTTCCGGAATAATCGGAACCGGAACCGGACCATAGAACCGGAACCGAAACCGCATTTGAGAACCATTTGCAAATATTTGCTGCGACTGATTCCTTTTGCATATTGCAGGTAAGTCACCCGTTAAAGTTGCGGCAACATTTTAAAAATCCAAATTCAAACAACTACATACAAAACACGAATAATGTGCGACTTGTTTGTTTGATTGTTCAGGTGCTTAATCAGGATGAGACACATTTACTCTATAGTCTGGTATTCGAGGAGGGTGTTGTTAATGATACTACATCTGTGGTGCTTTTCAATGCAATCCAGAGCTTTGACCTCACTCTTATCAATACCAGATCAACATTTCAGTTTCTTGGCAACTTCTTTTATTTATTTTTTGTCAGCACCAAAGCTGTATTTTGGCAGATATATGGTCATTGTTATTTATGTCTTTTCCCTCTTAATGAGTAGTTTTCAAATTGTTGTAATCCATGTAAGTTGCTAGAATTTTAGATTTAAACTGGCAGCATTTATTTGCATGAATAATACCAGGCAAACCGAAACCCATGATTTTAATGACAATGTTACATTAATAGGGTAATTCGGAACCGGATCGGAACCGAATTAGAACCGAATAATAAGATATCATATTTAATTGGGTAGGTTCCGGTTTCACTTAATTAGGAATCGATTTTTTCTGGGTAGGTTCCGATTCCATGAAGAACCGAAATCGAAACCGGTTTTGTTCACCCCTAGTCTTTACCTTGCAAAACAAAAACAGACTTAATATTCACCCCCACTTACTTTGTAACACAAGGGCCCACAATTCTTCTTCTTAGTCAACAATTTCGGCCCCCTCAACTTTGTTACTTTTATAAACCCACGTGCATGCTTTTTCTCCATAAACAAATAAGTTTTCTTTTTTTTTTTTGTAAAAGTTGCTTGTTTTCTCTTCTTCCAATTCGGCAGTAAATTTCCCATTTTCCTATTCCAATTTTAATTTCTTCTCTTGACCACATGCTTCCTTCCTGTATTAGGGTCTTTCCAATTTAAATGCCTTCTATTGTTCTTTTTCCTGAATAATTGAAAACTTTCCTACATAAATAGAAAATAATAAATTAAGATAGAAATATGTAAAATAAAATATAAAATTAGCATAAAATTAAATTAGAAGGTATTAAAATAATATGTAAATATACACTTATCAATTACCATTAACATGGTTGAAATGAAAATATTGTTATTTTATTAATAAATAATAAAATATAATGTATGATACATTATTCGAATTGGCGTTCCAAGCATCAACTCCAATAATTACGTCCGACTGGACATATAATTCAAATCTAATATCCGGCCGGACATATATTGAGCTTGCAATAGTTATGCACATCTTCAGTTACTAGAATCACATGGATAACTATGTCCGACCAGATGTTTATCTCAAAATGTATATCCGGTCGGATATGTCACGAGCTGTAACTGACACAGCAGATTGGCAATCACTGGAGAATGAGAGAGGATTTTGTCCCCTACTTCCATTCTAATCCCCTCTCATTTTCTAAAAAAATAGGGGTTCCACCTTTTTAAGAGAAGGGGGAAAACATAGGATTCAAAAGCTAATAATCCATAGAGTGTTGTGAGAGAGAGAAACCCTATAAAAAATCCAAAAAGTAACCACTCATCGATCCTTGGAGTTCTTTCACCCTGATGCGAATCCAACGACGACTCGGACTTCAGAAATGGGTCTTCTAAGCCACGACATGCGCGAAGATACGACCTGAGGACACATTCTTTATTTATATACGCTTTTGAGTATTCTGTTTCGTCACAGTATCTTCGACTGGACATGATACACGCTCGGCCATACATGCATACACTTTCGGCCAATTGATAACAATATCAGGCCACATCACTAATTAATATTTCACTCATTCATGTTTGCTTTTGGTTTGTCATTGAATAATAAGACACATGCAATTTTTTACTTCATTGTTTAGTTTATTATTATGCATGTTCTTCATTTTGCTTGTATGCATATTTTTGTTTACTTTTTGATCTATGAGGGATATCCGGTCAGACTCATCATACATCCGACCGGAAATTGATGAACATATCCGGACCTTAAATACCTCAAAAAAATTTGAAGCAAGGTCGGAAATATATGTAACCTAATCTTATTATTTATTGTTTATTACATTGCATGATATGCTTTTCTGGTGTAGTTATCATTTAATATTTGAGGTTCTACTTATTATAGTATTGTTTATTGTTGCACTTGTTGTGTTTCTGTAATTTTGATTTTGCGCAGTATATCCGGCTGGACTCCCAGTAAGTCTGACCGTACATTAGTATCATAGTGTATATCTGGCCTATGATAAATTATGTCTGGTCAGGCCTCCCCGGAGATAGGCCAAAGAAATGCATGTTTCGATTTATTTCATCATTATTTTATCAATGCTGTAATAATTTATTGATATTTACTCTACTTATTTTCATAATTCAAGTTTGCGCATTTTATGCCTTTAAAATGCTTTTGTGTGTTCCTACATCATAAGATATGAGGATACCTTCTTTGAGCGTAAATATTATACTGGCATCAGTAAGTGACAACTCTAAACCCAAATGAGTTTAAGGTTGGACATTGCGAGTGGTGTAGTACGACCTTAAATCATTCTCGGTGTCTCATACCTAGTGGCGACTCCCTTATTCTATGGTTTGTCCCCCATGCGGGACTATTCGTACTCTACGGGCTGCGAGCCCAACAATGCAGTGGTCGCCAACATCATAGGCATAGCGGTAAACCCCGCTTTGTTCTTACATATGACGACTCCATTTGGGATATAGAATCGACCTCAAACAAAAATTCCTTGTAGTATTTTGGTGAAATTGAGGAGAATCATGTCTTCATCCTTTGCATACCCTTTTTTAGCCTATATGGCGTTGCATATTGAGAAACTGCTTTCATACAAGGTGAAGGATTGGTATGTGATGATAATCATCACTCATTGGCACATATCCTTGAGTATTAAGGTACTTTCACTTGGTCGATTGGACCATTGAATGTGGAGACCTAGTTGTGGACAACCTTTTATATCCTTATGTATAAAAAAAAATGATTTCACTTGGTCGATCGAACCCTTGGGTGTGGAGACCTAGTTGTGGGCAACCCTTCGCCAATAAGAGCTTAAGCCTTACCCTTTTAAGCCCACATGAAAAGCCCATAGGTGTTATCATATAGGAACCTGTAGGAACCGATCAGACTCGCGCGGCAAAAACATGTTAGGCACCGAGATCGACCTTGAAATTTTTTTCTCTCCCACCATTTTATTCACGGTCGAAATCGACACTCCCATTTTTAATTCGAATGTGATCATGAAAGGTCCGTAGTGACCCTTCAACTCCCGAACGCATGCAACCATGAATAGTTGATTCTTGCATGCCCTGAATCATATGCGTGATCAATGATCACATTGCATAATAAAATTTGGCTAATCCTTTGACCGTTGAAGTTCGAAAAACATGCAGCAGACATGCCAGAATTTGACTTCTTCAATATGTAATTCAATTGATCATTACTTTGGCCACACTTTGATCACAACGCCACACCATGGCCCAATTGAATTATGTTGCTTGCGTGAGATGGCTTGTGATGCTTCGGATTCCAAGGCATTCACAATGGTGATGATCAAAGCTTTCGTTGATGATGATAAATTACCATGACACTACAAAAAATTAGCTCTTTAGCGTCGAAATATATCGACGCTAAAATCACAATAATTGACGCTAAAAGTTATTAGCGTCGAAAATTATCGATGCTAAATTTCGACCAAAAAAAGTAGACGACAAAGATAATTAGCATCGAAAGAAAAAATTTCGACGCTAAAGTATGAAATTTTGCATCCAAAATATTTCGACGAAAAAAATTATTTATCGACGCTAAATTACGTATTATGCAACGAATATTTTCGACGCTAAATTGCAGATTTTGGCGACGAATAGATTTCGAAGTTAAAGAGCTAAAAAAATTAAAATATGAAAATTATTTTATTAATTTTAGCATCGAATAATTCGACGCTAAATGGCATAAGAAATTTATTATTTAAGGTACTTTTACTTCTAAACATTCAATTTTTTATTTTGAAAAATATTATTATAAAATATAAATTTACCGATTACTAATACAAATATTTTTATTCTAATAGTTATTATTTTTATTATAAATTAAATTTATTAAATAAACTAAATATATAGTATATTTACAATCGCTGCTACTGTCAATGTTTATACAAATGAAAATAAAAATTATTGCTGCTATGATGGAGGGGCGATTGAACCTGATGCATTCTGGCTGAGTGAGGCCTCCAACATCTGCCTGAAATCCCTCATCTGCTGGTCGAACTCATGCAACTTCCTCTGGTGGTCCTGCTCGACCTGCAATAGCTTCTCCCGGGTCTTCTTCAACTCTTCCTGGGTGCTGGCTAGTTGTTCTCGATGGCACGAGTCGGTAGAAGAAGAAACAATAGTGCGTCCAGATGACGTCGACTTCTTACGAGTGCCAAGTCCGACGTTGTACGCTGTCTGGTTCTTGAAAACCAATTGCGACAACTCCTCATCTGGAAGAGGGTCAGACCATGTCTCCTGAGTTTGTAGTTAGACCTCCACCATTTTATTCTGTTAAAAAAAATGCAGTCAATGTTTGAACTTGAAAAGAAAAAATTAAATTTAAAAATATAATTAATTTATTTTAAATACTTTTACTTACATAGCATCGTTCGACTTATTCATTGATCCATTTCTTCTTCTCATTGTAATGTGTCATTCGGAAAAACTTCTAAAATGACTACACCTCACATGTGCTACTCTGCATAAAAACATAAAGTGATTGTTATTATTAGTGAAATTAATGAAATGTTAAAAAATAGTTTAGGATATATACCTCAGAATTTTCGACACGATGTTGAGAAAATGGCTAGGAGCCTTACGATGGTTGAAACGCAGGTGACTGCGATTCTCCATATTTACGTGACATTTATTCTGCATTTAAAAACATTGTAAGTAACACAAAGATGGAGAATTATCAATTTCGTATTATTTAAAAAAATTACATTGTGTTTCTCGTTCGACCAAAGCTCACACAAGAATATCAAATGTTCCTCCTCTATATAATCAGGCTTATGCTGTGGTGCGTCCAAAGCCCCACGTCCGTCGAATATCGGTTTCAGGACTTTTATCCTAAAATTCTTGTAACACTTCCCCATGTGGTAGTCGAGATACTTTAAGACGTTTGATCTGTTCAAGTCCACATCGAACCACTCTTGTAGGAATAGCAACCAAGTACAAATTAAATATAAAATATTTAAAGATAACATAAAATTTATGGAAATTGAATACTGTAAATTTACTCACAAGTAGTGTCAGGAAGAGCTGATTGATTTTCGTCTCCCACATGATCTTTCTCCAAGAAACACAGTTTTGGGGAGCTTCAAACCAAGCAATAGCACCTATGGCATTGGTAAAAAATGAAGAATACAGCCTGATCCATCTTTCTTCATCCTCTGATAACTCTATCCGAATGCGGCTATAGGCCCTAACATGCTTAACCAACTTCAGGCCATGGGTGCATCCTCGAGCCTTCGATGTACTCGACTCACTTGTGCTAGCAGAGACCCCAAGAGTAACCTATGTCCTTGCAGATGTAGATGGAGTCAAATTTCAGCCTTTGTGAGAACCCAGTGCCAGATGCAAAATTATAAACCAAAAATTTCTCATAAGCCTTACAAAAATCAAATTTCCCATAAACCTTACAAAAATCATATTTTCCACAAGCTGCTGCTGGTAACAGCAGCAGCAGCAACTTGCTGCTACTGTTGTTAACAACAGCAACTTCAGCAGCCACTTGCTGCTGCTGTTAACAGCAGGAGCAGGCAACTTCAGCAGCAAGTTATTGCTGAAGTTGCTGCTGCTATTAACAGCAGAAGCAACAACTTGTTGTTGCTGTTGTTAACAGCAGAAAGGGCAAAGAGAGATCAGAAACCATAACATAGAGCACATAATATTGAACACACACAAGGCAATTTGATGATCAAGACCATAGTTTCCCGCTTCCTTTTATTAGAGACTCAAAGAATCAAAGAAACATAGCTTGATACAAGGAACAAGGTTCACTCAACTCACATCGCTTGACCCTCTCTCAATACTAAGCTATTGAGTCCAAAAGTTGTTACAAAAGTCAGCAAGGGTAAGCTTTTATGCTTCTGGAAATCAGTTACAGTAATAACTGATTTTCCCCCAAAAAACTGCTACTTATAATACTTGCAAACTTAACCACTAACTTTTATTTATGACTAGTTATCCCCTTATGAGAAAATCCTACTTTAACCTCTACAATCTTAACAACTTATCAACTGCCCCCGGAACCGGATTTTAAATAAACAAATAACAATCTCCACCTTGATTCCAAATCTCTCAATTATCAGCTCTAGTCTTCAGCATTTGAGTTTCAGCAATCACATTCTTTACATTCATTATACCAATGCTCCCCACAAGATCAAGGAACCTGGTGAAATCAGTTATAAAGCTTCTTTGACTACTTCTGTCTAGAAAATGATGATACATGTCTTTTAATTATTGCCATATTCTTATCATTTCAAAATTTTGTCGACAACCACGCTATTGGTGCAATAAGATTAAGTAAAAAAAAATCAAAACCCATATCATTTTTTCAAAGCCATCAAAATCTTCGTGTATTTATTTACAAAAAAATAGATATTGATGATAAATTTCACCCACTAATTAATAAACACTAACGCTCAACGAAAACACCTACAACCATTCATGCACACACAACCATTCATACATAACTTTCAAAATTTTGAGAAGGATTGAGTGGGAATACTTACTTAGTTCAAGAATCTGGAAGCCAAACGCTGCGTGTGAGATCCAGACGAGCCAAATGTTGAAATTTTGAGAGAAAAGTCATACGATTTCAGAGAGAACCAGAGAGTGAGAGAGAAGGGCATACAATTTGGGGATTTTAAGAACACTTTTACATCGAAATTTTTGGGTTTTAGGATGGTGTATTCAATTGAGATTTTAAAAGATTATTTATCGATAAATAAGTCTAATGATTTATAAGATTTTATGACATTTTTTTTAAATAAAGATTTTTACTTATAAGATTTTAAAAGATTTATATCATAAGAATTTGTAAGATTTGAAATGACTACATATAGATTTTTTTATTTTTTTTTAAATAGATATTATATGGAATGGAATCATAAATAAAAAAAAAACTAATGAAAGTCAATTGGTTCAAGCTGTGGACATTTGCATCAACAATAACAGAAAATATAATCATATGAAATAGAACCATATGAAATAGTCATATCCAATGGTAGTAATTCGCCGTCGAGTTAATGGACGTTTAATATGTTCACCACGCATCATAAACAAAAACTGATTTAACACATGCATTATTGAATAAATTACCATCATTGAACAGTAAATGGCTTCATAAAATTCTTCATCATCCATATATTCGTCATTAATTTCTTCTTCCTCTATGTCGTTAACAAACAATATATATTTTTTTTCCAACGATGCATTTAGCTCAAAGGGTATAGGAACATATAATCAAGATTGATAAAGCAAACGGAATTTGATGATAAAATTCATCCCTACACAATCTATAGGAAGTGGAATATCAAAACTAAAAATAAATTGATAAGTTAAATACTTTTTTTGATAAATTGATACCAATAAATCATCATGTGCACATCAAATATTCATCAAAGTAAAAGCTAATATTCAAATTTCTTAAACAAAAAAATTATAATAACAATAGTTCAACCAAATTATAACTGAATTAATTCAATCAAAGTAAAACCTAAAGAGGAATGATAAAAAAATAGTTCAACAAATCCTAACATGATTAAAATATATAGGTTTGGTATATATTCGTTCAAAATGGCTTTTAATTCATTTCAAAATGGCTTTCAGCATGAGATTAAAAGCTTTTAATTCGTTCACATCATTAATTATTTTATTCTGAAATTGATATGTGAATACTACTTCTAAAGCCATTTTACAATTATGGTGGGTTAAGAGAGTAAGTACTTTACAAAAACAACAATTTTTTTAAGGTTGAAAAATCAAACTGGAAGTTTTTAATCTTTAAAATCAGATTCACAGTGAGATTACTTTGAGATTCAATAAAGGACACAGCAACAGCGAAAATGACACAACAATCAAATATTTCAGGAATAAACCTAGATCATCAATCTATCTATTTTTCATTCACAAATAAAATCGATCCACACATAATAAAAAATTGGAACACAAAAATATCTTGTTCACGAAGAGTTCACAAGTCTGTTTTTCTTCTCTTCTCTAGCCTCAAAAAAATCTCATGTCAAAAGTCTGATGGGTTAGGGCGGGATTTTTTTATAGGATTTGATATTTATACTTTCTACTAAAAAGTCTCACACAATCTCACATATAAAAAAATCCTTCAAAATCAACAAGTTTCTCAATACCATAAGACTTTTTATTATTTGTTTAAAGTCTTGATTGAATACCACTGGATTTGGACACCCTATTTAAAAATTCCTAAAAGTCTTAATGAAATACCACAAAACTTTTTAGATTATTTAAAAGTCTTAATTTAATACCACAAGACTTATTTAACTTAAAATAGCCTTTTAAAATCTCAATTCAATACATCCCCCTTAGAGTCGAATAAGTCGATGCTAAAACTTGGGCGGTTCATAAAAATTTAGGGAATTTTTTTTAAAATTTTTTGCGTCAAATACAATCAACGCTAAAGTATTGCCTACAGCGTCGAAAACCTCTAATCCACGCTAAATGTTTATATTTTATAGTGAAATTAATAATAATAATAATAATAATATAATAATAATAATAATAATAATAATAATAATAATAATAATAAAAGTCAAAATAATAATGATAATAATAGTCAAGTAAATAATAATTATTATTAATCATCCATTAATCAACCAACAACAAATAATACATATACATATACTAAATTAGTCACAATTATATGACAATATCATCGCTAGCATTTAAGGTTTCTTGGAAGGACTCGAACTCATCTTCAGCTTCATCTTCAAACTCTTCTTCATTTTCCACTTCCACGCTAACTTGATAATGGAGAATTATCTCAATGTTTTCCATATTTTCTCGAGTAAGCATGATATCTTCTTTCCCGATGTATTGTTCTTCAATATTTGATAAAATGAAAGATCTGTTCAACAACTTGAAAGTCGTCAGAGACTTGTTCTTCATC
Organism: Zanthoxylum bungeanum; assembly: GCA_019454045.1. NCBI lineage: Eukaryota > Viridiplantae > Streptophyta > Magnoliopsida > Sapindales > Rutaceae > Zanthoxylum > Zanthoxylum bungeanum. The sequence goes on from SKCR01009068.1 coordinate 33,483, forward strand.
AGAATTTGTGACAATATCTTTCTCTTATGTGTCACAAATGCCCCTATGTTGTAACTTCTCTACCACCATACATCCATTTCCTAGCTTTGGATCAAACATATACATCACAGACCGTGCTTGAGTACAAAAAATGTATGAATCATTCTTATACCAATAACGTTGAACATTAATTGATGTTAGATGGTTATGAAATTGAATTCTCATCTTTCTAGTATTTGTGTCAAACCACTTGCATTCGAATAGCACTGTACGCCATCGGGATCTGTATATCAACTCATGCAACACTCCATGGAAGTCAAAAATATCAGAATCTTGTTCTCATGGTACTACAATTCCATAATTTTGCGTAATACTTGAAATATCTCGCTGCTCAGTGTGAAATCGAACCTCGTTCATAATGCATCCATTATATTCGTAAGTGATGTGATCCTAGCAGCATGGATCAATTTCGTTTGTTTAGGCTTATTTATTATTTATTTTCATATATGGAACCAACGTGAATGTCTGTTTTTATTTATTTTTTTGGTTAGTTTATTTTATTTATTTATGGGTTCAAATGGGCTAGAAATTAGGAATTATGGGCTTTTAGTTGGTAATGGGTAGTTTAGGGCTATATTAGACTTTTTAGCTCTCTTAGAGTTTGAGTATTTTACTATTTAAACTCAAAAACACCTCTTAATGAATGACCCAATTTTTAGTGAGTGAATAGTGATTTTTCTTGAGATTAAAATTTTTTTATCATCGTTCAGTGATTGAACAAAGACTTATCAAAGGATTGACATCCTTTGTGGCGTCCAATTTGCTGGCAAAATTCATCTGAGGCTATCTCCAAGGGTTTTCAAGGACAGGTTCTTTGAGGTTTACGAGATCTTGGATTGGTTTCGTCTTATTCGTATCCGGATTCGTATCAATAGGTATCAGAGCCAGGTTTCAGATCTGACTTTTTTCATTCTTTCCGTTTCTTCTTCTTTTTTTTCCATCTCTCAATCTTGTCTTTATCTTAATTGTGTTTCGTTGACAAAAAAAAAAAGAACAAAGTCTTCGGCAGTCTGCTAATTTTCTTCTTTGCTTGGTGGGTTTGTTGTTTTTTTTTTTATTTTGCAAAATAAGGGTTGTGTTGTCAGTGAAAAACAAAAAAAAAAAAAAAAAAATGAGAGAAGAAATTTGATGCCCTGACAGTTGCTTTTGGCATGCAGTGTGTGTTAGCTATTAATTAATATTTGGCATGCACTGTGCATTTTGGCTCTTTGTTACATACTTTTATTAGACTATTTTGTTCTTTTGTTTTTTTTTTTCTTTTCCTTTCTCTGTACTTTTTATTTCCTGGCATTACATATTCATTTAGCTACATTAGGTATTTTTGATTATCTTGTGTTGGGGTGAAAATTGGGCATTGGTGATTGAATCGTTCTAGCGTAATTTTGATAATCCTATTTAAAAAAAAAAATTCAGATATAATCAGGTAAAGTTTGATCAATTATCTTGTGTGTTAAGTTGTGCTAGGGATTGCCTTAGTGTTCCTTAATCGAAAAGAAAATTTTTGGTTGAATTTATCACTGAATTTTGAATCTAATTTTTGTTGTGTTTTGTTTCGAGTCTCATGTGGTTTTTTTAGTCTTATTTTTTGTCTTGTCTTTATCTTTGTCATTTTTTTAGTCTTTTCTTCCTTCTTGAGTTTATTTTTGTCAAGATGACAAGTGTGTTGATTGATATTATGGGGCAACCAAGAGATAATATCTTTCGTACTAAAGTACTTGTGAAAAATGAGGTGTGCAGTGTGATTATTGATGGGGAACATTGGGCTAATTTAGTTAGTATCAGACTCGTGGAGAAATTGAGGTTGTCATTGCGAAACCATCCTAAGCCTTATATGTTACGAGGTTTGCCTAATTGTGATGAGGTTAAGGTGGAGTATCAAGTCATGGTTGCCTTTACTACTATAAGGTTTCATGATGAAGTATTATGTTATGTGGTGCCTATGCTTGATTGTCATGTATTGTTGGGTGGGTCATGGAAGTATGATAGGCAAGTATGGCATCATGTTGAGAGGAGTAGGTACATTTATGTCACGGAGCGGAGGTCGGTGATTCTTCTCTTTTAACACCACAACAAGCGTACAAAGATCAATTAATAATGAATAGGAGAAGTGAGGTTGAAAAGAGGAAAAGATAAAGAGATGTCGAGTGCTTAGCACATAAACTTGCTAGTGATATTGTGAATGTAAAAGAAGAAAATATGTGCATGATAGTGAGTGAGCAAACAATGAAAAGTGAGTGTGATGCTGAAGTTATTTCTATTACTGAAGTGGATGACTTAGCTGTTGCTGGTGATGATAAATTTGAAGCTCAATGCATGGCTAAATGTATTGATGAAACTGCATGTGTAGTTGAATGTGTTGAGAGTTTTGAACATGCAAATGTGAGTAGTGAGTCGGGAAACACATGGGTAAATACGTGTGAGAGTTTTGTGAATGTTAAGCATGTAGAATTTGTTGTGAATGATATTGAGAGTGTGAACTTAATTAGGAATCTCATTGGAATGAGAGTGCAATAAAAATTAGATTTTGCGGAAGAGTAGGGCAAGAGGGAACAATACACAAGCATTATTGTACTAATATTGACATTTTTCTTCCATGTGATTTTCCTTGTTCCAGAATAATCGTCCAATTGATTTTATCATTACTATCTATGATCCGGGTACGGATTCGAGGACGAATCCTTTTCAAGAGAGGGAGAATGATGTGATCATAGCAGCATGGATCGATTTCGTTTGTTTAGGCTTATTATTATTTATTTTCATATATGGAACCAACATGAATGTATGTTTTTATTTATTTTTTGGGTTAGTTTATTTTATTTATTTATGGGTTCAAAATGGGCTAGAAATTAGGAATTATGGGTTTTTAGTTGGTAATGGGTAGTTTAGGGATATAATAGTCTTTTTAGCTCTCTTAGGGTTTGAGTATGTTACTATTTAAACTCAAAAATACCTCTTAATGAATGACCCAATTTTTAGTGCGTGAATAGTGATTTTTCTTGAGATTATGAAAATTTTATCATCGTTCAGTGATTGAACAAAGACTTATCAAAGGATTGACATCCTTTGTGGCGTCCAATTTGCTGGCAAAATTCATCTAAGGCTATCTCCAAGGGTTTTCAAGGATACGTTCTTTGAGGGTCTACGGGATCTTGGAGGCTATCTCCAAGGATTTTATCATTACTATCTGCTTTTGAGGCCCATATGCCAATGCAACTAACGAAGATGACGGGTCATGTTTGACCATTTTCCACTTGATTGTTTATCTAACACATGATAATAATTGTGTGTTAATATAGCAAAAAATTAATATTTACTATAAGATAAAAAAAAATAAACATTAAATGTTAAGGCTTACAGTTGCCTCAAACCATTTAGGGAATTCTTTTTTGTGTCTTCCATCAACGTTGTGCTCACTACCATGTTGAAGCATGGTAATATGTTCCCTAAAAAAATTAGAAATATGTCATATAACTATTAATAATGTAAGATGAAAAAATAAACTTTTGTCATACAACACCTACGTTAAGTTAGGTTGCACTTTGTTACAATTACTCAATATAAATCAATGGGTACGTTGAAATTCCTCCGGTGTTAGCAATTTGACACCTAATGATCCAAACGGTCTGCAATTTTGAAGAAACATTGTGATTTCTTGCTGATTAATTTCATATATTTCCTAGTTTATTATCCGATGGTTAAAAAGAGTTTCAATATTCTACAGGTACATCGAACAAATGTTATTGCCTCATTAATTAGGACCACCTCTGTTATTGACCCTTTAGGTCTCGCTTTGTTTCTCACAAATTGTTTGTAATGTCCCAAAGCCCTGCAGTTATTACGTATAATCTCTATGATTAATAATTTTAACCCAAAATCAAACTTAAAAAAATTAGTATTTCAAATTTAATATTACCTCTCAATGGGGTACATCCATCTATAATGGACATGACCTCCTAGCTTCGTATGGCAAATGCACGTCCAGATATACCATCACATAAAAAAATGGGTGGCAATATGCGCTCCAGTTGGATAGGATGATCACGATTCCTCGATAAAATTCATAAATAACATATGTGGTTAATGTCATTTGACACAATTATTTAAATAAGCCACATAGATTAAATACGGTGTCGCATACATTTGACGACAGATAAGGTCGAATGCCAATAGGAATGAGAATCTCAAAAAACACATGATAGTCGTGACTCTTTAACCAAGTTATCGTATCATCCATGACCCAACGTTCAATATTCGATGCATAATCATCAAGAAATTTCACCATTTTCAGCCAATCAAAAAATGATTTTCTCTCTGATTGAGTTAACAAGTAACTAGTAAATGGCTTAATAAGGCCTCGAGGAGTGGCCTGTAAGTGCAATTCATTGTAAATTCTAATATCTTGTAGGTCCAATCTAGCATTTTCAGTGTCTTTCGTCTTACCCGGAATGTCGAATAGTGTGCCCACTAAACTCTCACATATGTTTTTTTATATGCATTACATCCAAATTATGTCGTAAACTCGGATTCCCCCAATACTTTAACTCAAAGAAAATACTCATTCCCGTCCAATTCTACTCTTCAGGTTGACGTTTTCGATTTTTATCTCTATTATTAGGATGTTTCCCTGGTGTGATATCTTTGAGATGTTGATGCTGGCAAAGTATGTCAAATCCAGACAATGCACTGGGCATACTCAGAGGTTCTGGTTGACCATTGAATAATTTGCTTCTTCGTCAATGATGACTCAACTCAAGAAATCATATGGGCCATGTGTATTCTATTTTATTTCATAACCGCTGCGAAGATGTTTCATCTGCACAAACTGGACATGCCATGTATCCCTTAGTGCTTGATCTAAAAAATACTTGCGGTTATCACAGTATAGTTGGGGTGTCGATTCCTCAGAGAGACGGTTACAAGGAACTAATTTACTTAAACAAAACGTTAGCAATAACTTGATTAAAGAAAAGAGTTTAACTGATAATGTGAAATAAAAACGAAGAAAAGTACGTAAGAGTTATCAGTAGATAAAAACAGTAAAGCATTGAGAATCCCTCTTATATCAAATCCTTATATTCAGTAATTGATTCCTTTTATTACTCAATTGAAGGTTTCACATCCCAAACCAACAATTAGAAGATATTTCAATCAAAACATATTAAATTCTAAGGTAATCGATGAATTATTTTCTTTATGTTAACAACACACAATGTTATCGTTACGACCTATCTAATGTCAACAATATACCCTCAGGCAATACTGCAGCAGAACATCAACTCATAAAACAACATTACCAGTCATAATTGGGTTCCCCAATCACTCATAGAAGAAGCATTACTATTCATATATGCAAGTTGGTAAAACACAATCCCTGGATTATAAATAAAAAAGATAATAAAAAATAACAAACATCAATCATATTAAACGTTGAAGCATATTTAAGAATCAAAAACATGAATATAAGAAATCAATTACAAGAGTTTGTCCTTAGCTTTGCCTAGGAGATTAGTTCTCCATGTATAAGAGAGACATAGCCTTGATAGATCGGATGAGCATCTTGTCTGGCGTGAAGCTTCCTCGTTCTTCTCTCTCAAATATGTTTCTAACTTTTTGTTGTATGTTTTCTCTCTATTTTTCTCCTCCTCTAGGGTTTTGGATGAACTTGGGTTTATATAGGAAAGTCTCGGAGTCATTGTGCGCATCAAACATGACTAAATTAAGTTTCTGGAGTCTTCCGGGGCGCCGCGGTGCTAGGAAGTGGTCGCTATGGAGCCCAAATATCAGGTGGTTTATATGGGCACAATTTGCTGAGGGCGCCGTGGCGCCAGAAATTAGGCGCTGCGGCGCCTACTGCTTTTTCTGGTCTTTGCCGCTTCTTTTGTTTTTCGCTATTCCCACGTGCTTTCGATGTGTCCGTAAGGTCCCAAAACATGCGTAATTTCTCCAATCTTCATGTTCCATTGCTTTCTAATAACAAGACACAAAATAACTATAATTAAAATCAAAACACATGATAATCAAGTTGAATTAGCGATGTTCAAAGTACATTTTCATGCACTTATCACAACCCTCAACCAGCTTATTGCTAGTCTCTAGCAATTCAAGCGCAAAAAGAAAATAAGAACTAAACTAAATTAAAAATAAAATTTATCTAAGCCACTTTCGTAGGGACCACGATTGTATTTATCGTATGCAACAAGCCTTTAAACCCCTAGGTGTCCCTAGTAGACGAGTTATAGTCTCATGAGGGCTTACTGCGACGAAACCCAAACGTCATTCAAAACATATGCAATCAAGCAAAAATAACAAAATGAAAATAGTCACAATAATTACACATATTATTTTCCTCAAAGAATATCTAGCAATTAAATCAGAGAATATTCAAAGTACTCAATGCAACTCAAATCCAAGTCCTTGAATAAATCATCTAAGTCAGACTCATAGTGTGTGTGTGTGTAAAGGTTCATCACAGCTTTACTCTTAGGTAAGCCAACTCAATGATTTCGTTTAAAAATTGGGATCTGATGGGTCAAACCAACTTTGATATCTCAATTGTGCTCTATAATTGTCATTCTGTGCTCAATATGGTATGATTTTTTCTTGTCTATTTTTTTCGTTTTCTTTTTTTTTTTAACTTTCTCTTTTTTTTTTCAACACACATACCCTTTAAGGTAGTATTTCTCCTCATGGTGGTCCTAACACTCGCATATGAGTAGCTTCACATTTATCGATTATAGGTGGTTTAATTCCTTTCTTTCGAGACTTTCTCTTTTAATTTTTACACATACCATACATCATAACACTAGCAAATGAGGATATACATCTAAGAAAACGATCATTGATCGACATGCAATTTCTTCAATTAGTCACTTTGCCAACTACCTATGTTCTTACTGCTAAAAACCTATAATTAAGTGCTTACGAGTCTAACCTAGATCAACTACTTAAGGCATCAGATAAAAATACATTAAAGAACTTATCATTTCTAAGATTTCACCATAAAGCAAACAATATCATCACTAGACTTATGTTTTACTATTAAGGACTAAAACTAAAAAAATATTTTTTTTTAAGGAACAAGAATGACACATCTACAACCAGGCAAAACACATGATAACACCACCCCAACCTAAATTAAACATTATCCTCAATGTAACAACAATAAAGATAAAAGAAAATGAAGGAGTTCACCTGACTATAGAGTTCGTGAACCTGGATGAAGTATTGTGTTATCCTGTAAAAGAAACATGAAACGAAATAAAACAAAAAGGAGGAAAGAAGAAAAAGTAAAAATAGTTAAATAATAAATAAAAAGAAATGTATACAACATTGGGGAAATAAAGATCAATCCTCATAGGTTGGGTCAGCAAGAGAGGCATCCTCTACTGCATGAATCTTATTGTCCAGGAACGGTTTTAATCTCTGTCTATTAATTTTGAACACTCTGCCGTCCATGGGATTTTCCATTTCGATGGCCCCATTGGGGAAAACTTGCTTCACAATAAAAGGTCTGGTCCATTTGGATCGCAACTTGCCTGGGTGAAGATGGAGTCTGGAGTCATAATGATAGATCTTTTGGTTTGGTTCAAATTTCTTCCTCATGATCTGCTTGTCATGGGAAGCTTTCATCCTTGCTTTGTAGAGACGGGAGTTTTCATACGCATCATTCCTCAATTCTTCAAGTTCTGTCAGTTGTAGCTTCTGTTGTGTGCCTGCAGTACTCAGATCAAAGTTAAGAGTTTTAATAGCCCAATAGGCTATATGTTCTAACTCAACAGGTAAATGACACGTCTTTCTAAATACAAGCCTGTAAGGAGACATCCCAAGCGAGGTTTTGTAAGCAGTACAGTATGCCTAAAGTGCATCTGGAAGTCGTAAAGACCAATCCTTGCGATCGAGATTTACCATTTTTTTTTCCAATATTTGTTTTATCTCTCTATTTGCTAACTTTGTCTGGCCATTTTTCTGTGGATGATAAGCAGTAGAAATCTTATGCACTATACTGTACCTGCACATCAAAGCCTCGAATGATAGATTACAAAAATATGTCCCTTGATCACTAATAATGAAGTGTGAGGTACCAAAGCGTGACAATGCAGTTCCTTTAAGAATTTAACCACAGTAGTATTGTCATTTGCTCGGCACGCCTCTGCCTCATCCCATTTAGACACATAATTGACTCTATGAAGAATGTAAAGGTACCCAAAAGAAGGTGGAAAAGGTCTCATAAAATCAATACCCCGACAATCAAATATTTCAATGACAAGAATATGGTTAAGAGGCATCATATGATGACGGGATAGTGAACCTAATTTTTGACACATTTCACAAGAATGACAGAACCCATTTATATCCTTAAATAGAGTGGCCAATAAAAACCACACTGTAAGATTCTTACAAAAGTTTTCTTTACTGAGAAGTAGCCTCCAAATTCATGGGAATGACAAAAGGTAAGTACATTTAAAACTTCATCTTCAGGAATACAACGTCGCAATATTTGGTTAGGGCGGTATTTAAATAAATATAGGTCATCCCAATAAAAATTATTTACCTCGACCAAAATTTACGCTTATCTTATGCACTCCAACTGGATGGAAACTTACCTGAAACTAAATAATTGACAATATGTGTATACCATGGTGCTCGTGTGACAGCAAAAAGGTGTTCATCAGGGAAATTATCACAAATTGGTGGGCCATCGACAGAGTCATTAAACTCCAAACGAGATAAGTGATATGCCACCACATTTTCAACACCCTTCTTATCATTGATGGTTAGATCGAATTTATGTAACAACAAAATCCACCTAATCAATCTTGCCTTAGTATCCTTCTTCGAAAGAATGTACTTAAGAGATGCATGATCAGTAAAAACAGTGATAGGTGAGCCAATAAGATATGCACGAAATTTATCCAAAGTAAAAACTACAGCTAGCGGTTCTTTTTCAGTTGTGGAATACTTCATTTGAGCACTATTTAAGGTCCTGCTAGCATAATAGACAACAAAAGGCTTCTCTTCTCTCTTTTGTCCTAAAACTACATTAACTGCGTAGTCACTAGCATCACACATAATTTCAAAAGGCAAATTCCAGTCGGGTGGTTGCATAATTGAGGCAAAGGTGAGTTTAGTGACTAATGTTTTGAAGGCATCTTCACATTCTTGTGTCCATTCAAACAAAGAATCTTTAACAAGAAGGTTACATGTTTAGATATAGAAGAAAATTTCTGTATAAACCTCTTATAGAAACCAGCATGCCAAGAAGAAAAGACCGAACATCTTTCACATTTTTAGGTATAGGTAGCTTGGATATCAACTCGATTTTTTATATTCGAATTCAATACCTTAGAAGAGACAATATGACCCAAACAATACTTGAAGAAACATGAAGTGACATTTTTCCCAATTCAAACAAGATCTTTTTCTTGACATCGAGCTAACACTGCCTTTAGATTAAGTAAGCATGCATAAAAATAATTACCAAGACAGTCAAATCATCCATAAACATTTCCATGCATTTCTCAATCATATCACTAAAAACACTCAACATGCATCTTTGAAATGTAACAAGTGTGTTACATAAACCAAATGGCATGCGACGAAAATCATAGGTACCAAATGATGAGTGGTAAAACTATCTCTATTTCCCACTCATTTAACCTAATATATTGTATAGTTTCTTGAGGTTTGTGAATATTTTGATGTGCTTTGTGTTATTTTGTAGATAAATAAAGTTTCAGGACATTCAAGAGGTGATTTGGGGAAAAACAGGAAAAAGTGGCAAAAAGGGCATTTCGGTCATTTTGTGCGTCGCGGGATGCCAAGACCTTCAGGGTCGCGACGCCTAACATGCACCAGATCTGCTAACGTGCACCGGTCAACGATCAGAATTTGAGAAGTTTGACTTTACTAACGTGCGCCGTGCCACGTGTCATCATCCTACGGTGCCGACAATCACCATTGCCACGTGTCATCCTACGTGTTGCCACGTCATCCGGTCAATGAGTCAACTTTTCCACACATCTTGCCATGTCATCATCCACGTCATCCGGTCAAGTGAGTCAACGTGCCACGTCATCATAAACAAATCACAGCGTGACACGTGTCACCACGTGTCGCAATCTTATGGTGCCGACAATTGCTTTCGCCACGTCATCGCCATGTCAGCATAATAATTGAGTTCTCATCCGCCTTGCCACGTGTCGTCTTATCTTCTTATTAGAGTCACCACGTGTCAAGCTCTCATTGTGCCACGAATCATTGTTCCAGCGTCGCGACGCCCAAGCCATTGGCGTCGCGAAGCCCGAAGCCTACCCGCGCCTATAAATTGAGCTCGAGATTTCATTTTTTTTTTACCATTCTCTCTCATTTCTTTGATGTAAATAAGGATTTCTTCTCTCTCTAAGTTTCTTTTAATTTAATTTTGTAATTTTTAATTACGTTTTGTAATAATAGTAATTTACTTTCTTTATTTTACAGTTTTTACTATTCAATCATGAGGAGGTAACTTCCCTATGCTATGGTGAAATGTAATTCTTTTACTATTACTATTTAGATTAATCTCCCTTAAAATAATATATTTACTATTTAAAAATTGACTTAAAAAGGAATACCGCTATATTGGTCGGTTGGTAAATCAATTTAACTTGGTTAAACCTGACTAAGAAAGGATACCGCCAGATTGGTCGGTTGGTAATAAAATTCATTTTCCGCCTTTATGGTTGGTTTACTTTGGTTCCGCTTTTATGGTTGGTTTACTTTGGTTCCGCCTTTTGGCTGGTTGGACTTAAATTGACTTAATCAGGTTACCGCCTATATGGCTGGTTGGTAATAATCACAGTTTATATATTATTTTACTATGAGATATCTAAATAAGTAGTACTAGAAATAATTCCTTTTACCTTAGCATTTTATTTTATTTTACTTTTATGCTTTTACTTTACTGCAATTATTTTTCAGCACTGTTACTTTATGACTTTTACTTTTAAGTTTTTACTAGCCCTAGTTATGTGTCATAACTAAGTTAGTTATCTAGGGTTGTGATGAAATCCAATATCACCGGTTTATAAGGGGTTAGATTATAGTTGGATAATATAAAGATTTATTTATTGAGTCTTAATCTTAATACTTTTTAATTAACTGGCCACTAATAAAATTGATAAGGTAAACTTAAAATGAACTAGACATATGGATTTTAAGTTTAAGACCTTAGACTCAATAGCCCACGGTCTTCCTTGAGGATAGATAACCCTTTAATAGATTTCCTTACAGGATAGGAATATGCCTGTCGGGCGGGGGTAGCTATAATTGGAACTTAATCTTAATGAATCTAGGTAATTTGGTTGACATAGACATATGGTTCAATTGGATTATACTAGGTATTTGTAATTGACCATCGGAAGAGGCTTTTACATAATTTAGTGTTCCAGGTTAATAAATCAATATTTTACCCAACTATAAAGATAATCACTTCATCTTTATTAATATTGGAATAAATCACAACCCTAGATAGTTTTTAATATTGAATTTCTTAAAATCTACTTTCAAACAATTTTATTTACTTGTCTTTAAATTTAGAATCGTCGCCATTTCAAATCAATCAAACAACCTGTTAGATACTAGTAATCATTTGACCTCAAAAAAATTAATAGATAAGGTTTTAAATCCTCGTGGGATCGATACTTTTTATACTACTTGAACGATACGTACGCTTGCGTTATACGTGTGTGTTTACGTCGGTCAAGTTTTTGGCGCCGTTGCCGGGGACTTATTTATCTTTTATTATTAGTTTAGGGATTAGATACCTTTACTTGTATCTAATTTTCTTTTTACTTATTGTTTTTGTTTTCTTGTGTTTCAGGTTCTCAGAAACTTCATGAAACGAACCAGAAGCTTTGAACTTCGACCGTTGACCCAGAAATTGAAAGAACCATTAGACAGTGAGAAGGGAAGGCGGAGAAGAGAAGGCCAAAAAGCTTTAGTCAACATGGAACCTGAACCTTTGGAGGTTGCACCACCAATACCCATTCGAGACAGAACCATTCCGGTGGTTGACAGACTCATTTCATGTATTATACTTCCTCCCTTACCAGCAAATGCGGGTGACATCAAAACTTGCATTCAGATGATTCAGCAGTCAGTTCAGTTTGGAGGAAATGCAACTGTAGATCCTAATGCCCACATCAGTAACTTCCTGGAAGTTTGCGGCACGTTCAATTACAACCGAGCAGCTGAAGAAGCAATAATACTGCGTGTTTTTCCATACTCCTTGAAGGACAGAGCTAAAGCTTGGCTACATTCACTACCAGCAGGTTCCATCACAACTTGGAACACTCTAGCCAAAAAATTTCTTGCAAAGTACTTTCCACCATCCAGAACTGCAAAGTTGAGGAATGACATCACATCTTTCATGCAACAAGATTCAGAATCTCTCTACGAAGCTTGGGAAATGTACAAGGATTTGCTCTGGAAATGTCCTCACCATGAGATTCCAAAATGGCTTCAAGTCCAAACTTTCTATAATGGACTTTCTGGACTAATGAGAACCACAATCGATGCTGCTGCTGGAGGAGCTTTGATGGAAAAAGGAGAAGATCAAGCCTGGGCCCTAATCACAGAAATGGCCAACAACAATTCCTTATGGCCAACAGAAAGGAGCATGATTCAAAGAATTGCAGGAATTTACGAAGTTGGAGCAAATACAGCAGTCAACACCAAGCTGGAGGAGCACCAGAACCAAACCAACTTGAATAAACGGTGAATTATGTCAACAATTTCAACAGACAGGGGAACAATCCATATTCCAACACCTACAACCCAGGGTGGAGGAATCATCCTAATTTTTCATGGAGCAACAATTCAGGGCAAAAGAATTATCCACCACCTGGATTACAGCAACATAATAAAGGCCAGGAGCAGACAAATGAACCAGTGATTGCAGAGATGTTAGCTCAATTAAAAAGATATGAAGCTATGATTCAGAGCCAAACAGCTTCCATCAAAGCACTGGAGAATCAAATCGGACAACTGGCCAATGCTCAGAGTTACAGACCGCCAGGTAATCTTCCCAGCAACACAGAACCAAATCCAAGGAACCGAGGGAATGAGCAATGTCAAGCCATTACCTTAAAGAGTGGTACTGAGATCAACAAAGATGTTGGAATCAAGGCAACAATTGAAGATATTCCAAAAGATGCAGTTCCACAGATGGAGGAAAAAGAAGCAAATGAAAAAGAAAAAGAACAGATCACTCCACCACCATATTTTCCTCAGCGTCTTCAGAAAAACAAACTGGACAAACAGTTTGCTCGTTTCTTGGAGATTTTCAAAAAGCTGCACATTAACATACCATTTGCAGAATCCTTGGAACAAATGCCTAGCTATGTAAAATTCATGAAAGACATTCTTTCACGAAAACAGAGATTGGGAGATTACGAGACAGTAGCATTAACGGAAGAATGATGCAGCGCCATCATTCAGAGGAAGCTTCCCCCGAAGTTGAAAGATCCTGGCAGTTTCACAGTTCCATGCACAATCATTGGAGAACATTACATCGGTAAGGCTTTATGTGATTTAGGTGCCAGTGTTAATTTATGCCTTTTTCCATTTACAGGAAACTGCAAATTCGAGAAGCAATGCCTACCTCAGTATCTTTGCAACTTGCTGATCGAACGCTCACATTTCCGAGAGGAGTCGTTGAAAATGTGCTGGTCAAAGTTGACAAACTCATCCTTCCAGCAGACTTCATCATTCTTGACATGGAAGAAGACAAAGAAGTACCTATCATTCTTGGGAGACCATTTTTGGCTACATGTAAAACTGTAATTGATGTGCAAAAAGGAGAACTGACCATGAAAGTGCAGGACCAAGAAGTGACCTTTAATGTTTTCAAAGCCATGAAATTCCCGAGTGATGAAAATGAAGAAGAAGAATGCTTCAGAGTTGATATTATTGATAGTATCGTTAGGATACTGAGCCAAATCTCACGGATACACTTGAAGCTTGCATCACCAACATGACTGACAGCGAGCTAGATGCTGAAATCCTGGAATGTATCAACTACCTTGACAAACCATTCCGATTTAAAGCAACACCATCAGTTGAAAGCTTGGAACTGCCAAAGAAAGATCGAATCAAGCCTTCGATTGAAGAACCACCACAGCTGGAACTAAAGTTACTTCTGAGCCATCTCAAGTATGCATTTCTTGGAAACTCTTCTGAATTACCTGTTATTATTTCTTCTTCTCTGACATTGGATCAGGAAGAAAAGCTACTGAGAGTATTACGAGAGCAAAAAAGAGCCATTGGCTAGACTATAGCAGACATTCGAGGCATTAGTCCATCATTTTGCATGCATAAGATTTTGATGAATGATGAATACAAACCCACAGTGGAGCATCAACGGAGACTCAATCCAATCATGAAGGAAGTTGTGAAGAAAGAAATCATCAAATGGTTGGATGCTGGCATCATTTACCCCATCTCAGATAGCACCTGGGTAAGTCTTATACAGTGTGTGCCAAAGAAATGAGGAATTGTTGTGGTCACCAATGAAAGAACGAGCTGATTCCAACAAGAACGGTGACTGGATGGAGAGTATGTATGGAATACAGAAAGCTGAATAAAGCCACGAGAAATGACCATTTTCCGCTACCATTCATTGATCAAATGTTAGACAGACTGGCAGGACATGAGTTCTATTGCTTTCTTGACGGATATTCAGGGTACAATTAGAATTGCCATTGCCCCAGAAGATCAGGAGAAAACCACATTTACATGTCCCTATGGTACTTTTGCTTTCCGCAGGATGCCATTTGGATTATGTAATGCCCCCGCCACTTTTCAGCGTTGCATGATGGCCATTTTCTCAGACATGCTGGAGCAGAGTATGTAGGTTTTTATGGATAATTTTCTGTGTTTGGAGATTCTTTTGACCATTGTTTGCAAAATTTGGAACATGTGTTACAAAGGTGCGAAGATACAAACCTGGTAATCAATTGGGAGAAATGTCATTTCATGGTACAATAAGGCATTGTTCTTGGACACCGGATCTCACAAAAAGGAATCGAGGTAGACAAAGCAAAAATTGAAACAGTTGAAAAACTACCTCCACTAACATCTGTCAAAGGGATTCGGAGTTTTCTTGGACATGCAGGTTTTTACAGGAGATTTATCAAAGACTTTTCCAAGATTGCCAAACCTCTTTGCAATATTCTGGAAATGATGTGCCTTTCAACTTCACCAAAGAATGCCAGGAAGCTTTCGAGATCTTAAAACAGAAGCTGATTTCTGCCCCCATCATTGTAGCACCAGATTGGACCCTTCCATTTGAGGTGATGGGTGATGTGTAGTGGATTTTGCTGTAGGTGCAGTTTTGGGACAACGCAAAGCAAAGATTTTCCACACCATTTACTACTCCAGCAGAACTTTAAATGAAGCTCAACTTAATACACAACCACTGAAAAAGAGTTGCAAGCAGTTGTGTACGCTTTTGACAAATTATGCTCCTATTTGTTGGGTCCCAAAGTGGTGGTTTACACAGATCATTCAGCAATCAAATATCTTATCACAAAGAAAGATGCCAAACCCAGATTGATCCGTTGGATACTTCTTCTACAAGAATTCGACGTGGAGATTCGAGACAATAAAGGAACAGAAAACCAGGTGGCAGATCATCTATCGAGACTCGAGAATGGAGAAACAGCTGGCAAATAATTATCAATCAAAGAAACTTTTCCAGATGAACAGCTGTTTGCCATGAAACAACAGGAAATCCCTTGGTATGCTGACTATGTCAACTACATTGTGTCAGGAAAATGGCCGTTGGAATGGATAACTCAGCAACGGAAAAAGTTCTTCAAAGAAGTCAAGAACTATGTCTGGGATGAACCGTACATGTTTAAACGCTGTGCTGATCAATTATTGAGACAGTGTGTTCCACAGGATGAGATCAACAGTGTTCTATAACACTGTCATTCATCACCAAACGGCAGACACTTTAGCGGAAACAAAACTGCAGCAAAAGTCTTCAATCAAGTTTGTTCTGGTCCAAACTTTTTAAAGAAGCTTATCTTTTTGCTTTTCAATGTGACAGGTGCCAGAGAATTGGGAATATTTCCAGGAGAAATGAAGGACCGTTGCAAAACATTCTAGAAGTGGAGATATTCGATATATGGGGTATTGATTTCATGGGACCCTTTGTTCCATCATTTGGAAACCTGTACATCCTGGTTGCTGTAGATTACGTCTACAAATGGGTTGAAGCAATTGCACTACCTTCCAATGATTCAAAAGTGGTGATCAAATTCCTGAAAAAGAATATTTTCACTCAATTCGAAACACCTCGAGCAATCATCAGCGATGGTGGCTCACATTTCTGCAACAGATACTTCGATGCACCTATCCAAATACGGAGTTACTCACAAGGTTGCCACTGCTTACCATCCACAGTCAAATGGACAGGTTGAAGTTTCAAACAGGGAGGAGATCAAGAGAATCCTAGAAAGAACCGTTGGATCAACAAGGAGGGACTGGTCTACAAAAATGGATGATGCATTATGGGCCTACCGAACAGCTTACAAGACACCCATTGGTATGTCCCCATATCGATTGGTGTTTGGGAAAGCATGCCATCTGCCAGTTGAGCTTGAACACAAGGCGTACTGGGTACTGAAGAAGTTGAATCTTGAT